>SRMA01025593.1:0-200000 GCA_007224835.1 Danionella cerebrum
ATGGCAAGTTGGTTGCTATGGTAAACAGTCTGGTTGCTATGGCGGGATCAGTGACAATATAATGTTCCCCAATGTCAATTTGAGTAAATAAACTAACCCCATACCTTTACACTTTTCCAAAGCTGAGATAGAGATATGGCAAGTTGGTTGCTATGGTAAACAGTCTGGTTGCTATGGCGGGATCAGTGACAATATAATGTTCCCCAATGTCAATTTGAGTAAATAAACTAACCCCATACCTTTACACTTTTCCAAAGCTGAGATAGAGATATGGCAAGTTGGTTGCTATGGTAAACAGTCTGGTTGCTATGGCGGGATCAGTGACAATATAATGTTCCCCAATGTCAATTTGAGTAAATAAACTAACCCCATACCTTTACACTTTTCCAAAGCTGAGATAGAGATATGGCAAGTTGGTTGCTATGGTAAACAGTCTGGTTGCTATGGCGGGATCAGTGACAATATAATGTTCCCCAATGTCAATTTGAGTAAATAAACTAACCCCATACCTTTACACTTTTCCAAAGCTGAGATAGAGATATGGCAAGTTGGTTGCTATGGTAAACAGTCTGGTTGCTATGGCGGGATCAGTGACAATATAATGTTCCCCAATGTCAATTTGAGTAAATAAACTAACCCCATACCTTTACACTTTTCCAAAGCTGAGATAGAGATATGGCAAGTTGGTTGCTATGGTAAACAGTCTGGTTGCTATGGCGGGATCAGTGACAATATAATGTTCCCCAATGTCAATTTGAGTAAATAAACTAACCCCATACCTTTACACTTTTCCAAAGCTGAGATAGAGATATGGCAAGTTGGTTGCTATGGTAAACAGTCTGGTTGCTATGGCGGGATCAGTGACAATATAATGTTTCTCAATGTCAATTTGAGTAAAATAAACTAACCCCATACCTTGACGATTTTCCAAAGCTGAGATAGAGATATGACGAGTCGGTTGCTAAGGTAAACAGTCTGGTTTCAATGGAGGGGTCTGTGATATAATATAATGTTCCTCATGTCACTATGGGTAAAACAAACAAATCCCATGTTTCTATGATTTGCAAAGCTGAGATAGGGATATCCCAAAATTGGTTGCTATGGTAAACAGTCTGGTTGCTATGGAGAGGTCAATGATGTAATATAGATTAAATGACTCAATATGTTATTTTAACCAAACCCCATGGTTTTATCATATACTAAAGCTGATACAGAGTTCAGAACATTGGTTGCTAGGGCAAACATTTTGGGCGCTACGTAGCTGTCTGTCGTGTCATAAAAAAATGAAGTTGTTACGATGATTAACATAATCAAATACACATTTCTCTGTGATGTTTCATCTTGACAATGATTTCAGCCATTGTAAGTTTATGGTAAATATTTAACCCCTTCTGGAGCCTACAATATACTTTTGCAAAGTGATTGATATCTAATTGTAGTGAATTTGAAGGTTATTTGGAGATTAATGGAAATGGAGTTAATGGACATTCTCTCAGCATTCTCTGTGAATTCTCAGGGTTCTTTTAGTGGTCCCAGTCTGAAAAGATATAGCAACCAGATTCAGACCTGTCTGGACACACTCCAAACGAAGGGCAAAGATCAGTGCAACCAAAGAGGGTCGCAAAATTAAGTAATTTTGTCAATTATAAAATTCACAAATAATTACGAAAGACAGAGGAATCATTCAATTCACAAATGGACGAGCTCATAGAAGAGGTTTCAGCTTTTGCCAGATTGACTCATTTCACTCTTCCTCTACGCCATATATTTTGTACCAAAAAAGGTTTCTGGGGTTCAGATCCAAAATACTCCTGTTCTGACCCACTGTTTGAAATATCTCAGATGTCTGATGCTTCGTATTTCTATTCATTTCAATTCCTTTGTTTAAAAGAGCTAGAGCTTGGGAAGCAATGCAATACAGTCTTTATTTTCAACTCCTTAGATACAATAAAAATTCAAGCCAGCTAAATGGAACACAATTTGTATTGGTTTACATAACTTACACATAATTTTTAAATTATGACAGATTTTGGTTGATTTCAAATTAATGGAAGATTCTAAAAAAAGTACATTTTTTTAGTTTTGTAAGTCTTTTCGTGTATGTTTTCGAACTCTCGCAAAACGAATAAAAACGAAAAAACGAACCCCTATACTGTACATGCTTAATAAAAAGTGTGAATTAAAATGAGCTTGTTGGATTATACAAACAGGATTCTAAAAGAATCCCAAGGAAATGCAATCAGTTATCTGCAATGCTAATGAAGGTGACTGTGAGCTGCACACAACAGACTGCTTCATATACATGAGCTGGTCCCATTAACAGGTCAACAAAAGGCCATTAACACCAATATGCAAACCACACCATTACCAAAAGGGTTTATGTTAAAGAAAAAACATTCAATTTACTCACTCTTATGCTGTTCCAAATGTGTAAGAAAAAGTCAAAGTTATCATTAATCTTGGCAGACCTTTATAAAGGTCAGTTATCAAGGCAATGGACATTGTATTTAGTATAAAATACACAAACTGTCAAAATGTTAATATCTTTTATAAAAAATAAAATAAAGTGTCTTTGTATTCATTTTATAATAAATGTTTTTCTACCTGCTATTTGCATGGTTAAGAAACTTGAAATAAGAAATTTGAATACTGTCCAATCTTGACCATTGTATATCACATTGTTGGACGAGGACCTTTCTATGGAAACGTTCAATGACGCCAAACATTCCTTAACCCTTTACTTAGGTAAACTAAGCCAGGGCATAGTTTTTGAAGTATTTACATTTGCTATACATCAATACAACCCAAATATCCCATGTATTTTGAACTGCATTTTTGTCAATGAACTACACATGTTGTGTAAATACAAACTGAAAGATGTGTAAATACAAACTGAAAGATGTGTAAATACAAACTGAAAGATGTACTAAAACAGCAAGATCAAAAAAAAACAACAAAAAAAAAAAAACACAAAATACTTTTTTTTCCAAAGGAAATTTTTTTGGAAAAACAAACTGTATTTACAACAGTGCAATCAAAATGTATCACTTTTACATATTTTATTTTTTTAAAGTGTAGCTGGACATGAGAGTTGAAATTCTGCAAAAAATTGAGTAGAAACTGCTTCATGAGTTTTGCGGTAACTTCATGAAAGTTCATGGATTAAGTGCTGCAAACACCTGCCCTTTAGATTATAGTTCGGTATTTTATGGAATTTTTGCCACATTTTACTTATTCAAAAATAATTTTTGCTCTATCCCAGGGAAAGCAAGAACTGACAGGAAAAAAAATATATTCATTCAAATGTAAGTCGCTTTGGATAAAAGCGTCTGCCAAATGCATAAATGTCTATCGTATATCTTAAAAATTTACAAGATATAATAATGGAGAAGCAAAGGCGAGCGACCACCATCCTGTAGGTTTTAAAGGGTTTATGTCCAAAAACAATTTAAAAAAATGATCATTTAAATTAATTCTAATTATGGATTTGTTTTGTACAATTGTTTATTCATAATAAAGAATTTCATGTTGAAATCAGATCTAATGCATTAAACCCCTATGACCTGAGCAGTCTGTCTGCTGGTCTAGATTAGTTAATCTGCTATAAATATATTCTACATCCTTTAGTCCCCAAAATGGAACTAATCCAACTCTTCTTATTCTTAAGCTGACGCAAATGTAGCACCTACAGATCTATTGAAGACGACTTGATGTCTGGCTTTGAACTTTAAATATGCATTCCTGAACCCTTAAATTACATTTGTTTTGTTTTTGTTTGTTTTTTTTCAAGAAAAGTGTATGGATAAAGTGTGGACAGATTCATTAAAAACTGTCTACACCCTACAGAAGTAGACAAATAGAACTATGCTCAGAGAGGCCAGACAAACTGTCCTCCAACGGCCTGAGAAAAGCAAACAGTTTGAGAAAAGGAACAAAAAAGTAGGCAAAATCTTTTTGTGAGGAATTTGTAATGAAAAAACATTTGATATTGTGTACAAACGAAAGGTGATTTGTGTCAGGTTTGCTCTGTTTAATGAAATGCTACACAGATGTGTTCCATCTCTACTTGACATGAACAAGGATCAAGGGAGCACACAGTGAGAAGACACATATGACTCTTCCTTAGAGCAAATCAACTGAGATTTGCTATAAACCACGGCTTCCAAAACACAAGTGATGCGCTGACGTGGAAAAGATCAGATCCAGATGATGAAAAAAAATTCAACTGCAATTGGAACAAAATGTTGGGGGCACAGATAAAAAAAGTGCTAGCACCAAACGTCATGATCAAGGAGTGTTGGCTAAATGTCTAATGGAGGAAATCCTTGAGGAATGTTGAAGTCAATATCTGATTGGTTTATTTACTTTTGTTCAATGGGGAAACTAAGTGCAGCCACATGAATGAGAAAAAAAAAACTAAACGATCCACAACCAAGTCATGGATTTGAAAAAGTCTGAACTCTTTAAAAGACATCCCGGATCTTAAGATAGTTTGTAGAAACTGTTTTGAATGACTCTGAACAAATGACTCTGAACATCATCCCATCCGCCCTATTTGTAACATGATGCCACGTTGCCACGGTTACTCATTAAGGACAGCGATAGAAACTAAAACTAACCAAATTATTTGGCGGGTTTGTTTATTCTATCTTATCAGTAATAGTTTATTTTTTTAATCAATGGACAAAGATAAATATTGAACCCCAAAATATTAAAGCGCGGCTCCTGGTGGAAACTAAGAATAGAAACAAAATGGCTGCTGCACCTAATCCAACTGGATGTGACTACAGCTCCGCCTGCCATATATTTCATATATCTTGAACTCTGATCCACTTGAGCGTGGCATTATTGGTTGCCATGTGTGTTAACAAATCAGCATTCATCATTGGAGTTCGCGGTCAAAGTTAGTTTGTAAACGGGGCATAATTTGTAACTTAAGTCATAATTAGGTAAAACAAATTATATCGTAAAAGATACCAATTGGTACCAAAAACTGTCCATTCTGAACGATTTATCCAAGGCTTCGGGGTTCTTTACTTCCGTGTGCGTGAACATTCTAACCAATCAAACAGAAATCGAGAAAACGCGTACGATGACGTATGTGACCAATGAGTGGCTAAAATGACGTCACATGGCTGTATTTTCAACTAGTGCAGACCAGAGCGATCAGAGTAGTGTGAAAAAGGATTAAATGTAGACAATAACGGATCAGCTGTTTTTCTTGAACCAAATTAAACAGACTAGAGGTGTGAAAGCAACCTAAAGGGAAGTTCCTGTACCAAGGAACCTATATAGATATTTTATTAGAATAGATTAAATAAATTATTAATACATTCTCCCAAAGGCCAACGTACACATGAAAGATAATTAGAAAACAACAGGCAACTACACATGTGGTGAAACCATACCTAAAGTGGTCATGAAATAACCCAAAGCAGGAAACTCAACACTCAAACAAACCCATCCACTCTTCTGATGTGTCACATACGTTTTCCCTCGGGGGCCACAAAGACTGCCGTAAAAGTAAGAATGCAGAACACTAAACATTTTACATTTTAAACATGTATAGTTCCCCTGTGCTAAATGCTACATGCTAAAATGCTAACATCTGAACTGCAGTTAAAAATAATGGACATCACTTTTGTCTTATATTCTCTTCCCACATGGGATTTATCATCATAATATAAAAGCAAATGGTTTGAGACTGGTTCACTGGCTGATGTTAAAAGAAAAGGCAAACAATGTGAGCCACACATGATGGTTACAAAAGTTCCCAAGGCCTCTGTTCTCCATGGCTTGAATTTGGAACTTTGAACGAATGGCCAACACTCCCAACCTCCCTCTGAAGAATAGCAACCATCAAAAACAATACAAAGCATTAAAATGTAATTATTAGGGGATTCTTGTGTGTTGCAAATTACTACAGACACTTTTCCTTTGAAGGAATTTCCATTGAAACCCAAGCCAATGCCGGATTATGGATGTATTCTTCCACACAGTTGGATGATAACCCACTTAATTACAATCTTTCAAAGACAAAAAAAATCACAAATTTGTACATAATTAAATTCAAATTCAGTATAAAAAATAACCTTACATTCGAAATGTTTAAAATGACAGTTATATATGGTCAAAATGGACTTCAAATGATTGTAATAAGTGATTTCACATGAGGATGAGCAGTTCATGCCTGTTGAGCAAACCAATAACCTGAAACCAAGCATCAAAGAGTGACAAGCCTCATTTCCTTCCTGACTAAATATAAATAAAGCAAAAAATTTGCTTATATTTGTAATAAACGTCCCATGGGCCTGCCATGAGACTCTCCCCTCCCCCTTTTGGCACTGCTCAAGTGCTCCATTGCTCTTGGTTCCATTGTTATCTAAGGGGCAGTGAAGCTGAGGCACATCCATTGGATAACAAAAATAAAGTTTCTTACCTTCTCTCATTCACACAGCTTTCCTTAAACAACTCTCCCCAGTGAAAATCCAGCAGCACGTTCCGCAACTGCGACGTATCTTAAAACTTGTCCCTAAACTTCAGCTTTGAGCTGTGTGCAACAACCCAGTCCCTTCTCCCCCTCTCTGTGTCTCTCTCCCTCGCTTCTCAGAAAGAGAGCAGGGGTAAGGGCTAAAGCTGCTCATGCTCATTCACATGCAGATCGCCAAGAAGCTTCCACTAATCCAAAAGAGGACTTCTCCCATCCACCCCTCCTCCTGCATCTCCCTGCTGCCTCATTTGCACACGAGTGGGGACTGCTGTCATTCCAAGGGCCTGGGCTCCCCTGCTGACCACACAATGAGGAAAACCCGTAATTGACCTATAAAATAACTTTGAGTGTTTCATTGAATAGTCGCCATCCACGTATTCGCTCGGAGTGAAAAAGAAAGCGGATCGCAGTCCCTCGTCCACTGCACATTTGTGTGAGGCCACGCTGTGCCGGGAATTGCTGTTAAAAGACACGCTAATGGTCAATCACACATGAGTGGGAAAGTAGTTTACAGAAAAGCAAATGTGGAGTTTAAGTGCATGTTGCACATTAGTTCACAGCGAGACTGATGCTATTGGATGATTAAATACGTGTGGTTTTATTTGAGTAGCTGTAATTTCAAACAAATTGTTTAAACGCATTGACAAACCATTTCTAAATTACACAAATAAATCTGAATCAAATTATTATTAGAAGAATTTTGAGAAATGCTTTCTTAAAGCACCTAAAGGCATACCAACATAAACACTTCAAATCCGGATTGTAATATGTAAAGATTTCTTTTAAAATACGTTAATTTTATTCATTCATGCCGGTGCCTATCTCCAGCACACATTGGGCGAGAGGCAGGGGTACACCCTGGAGAGGTCGCCAGTCCATCACAACGTTAATTTTATAAAAAATAATTATATATATATATATATATATATATATATTTTTTTTTTTATATATATAATGGCACTCTTTATATAATGGTGTTGAGATCAGGGCATTGTGCGGGCTATGCCATCAATTCCAGTAGCTGTTTTTTTCTTTACACTGAATTCCCTAATGTCATTGGCTGAATTGACTGTCTTGCTGCGGAATAAATTTAAGCCCAATCAACATCCTCCCTGATAGCATTTCATGATGGATATCTATATTCTCAACTATGGGAACACCTTTAATCTTGACCAAATCTTCCACACCATTAGCATAAATGTAGTCTCAAACTTTTAAGGAACCTCCACCATGCTTCACTGTTGTCTATAGACACTTAATTTTGTCAAACTGTCAAATATTTTCCCATTTTGGACATTTACTGCAGCCAGTTCCTATGTCTTTGTGCTTACTTGAGTCAATTGTTCCTATTTTAGCTACAAATCTTTCACAAAGACTTTTTTTTTTTAGAAAGTAGACGTGCCTGAGTCAAATTGTTTTTTTTTTTCCAAGACACTGACGGACATCTTTTTTCAAGGGTAATAATCTTAATGCGTCTTTCATCTGCTTGGCTCAAACTTGCCCATTTCTTTGTGTTTCTTCAAAAGAGCTTGGCCAGCACATCCAGTCTGCACTGAAACCTTGTCTGGAAGAGACCTTGTTGATGTAGTATAACTACCTTGAGTCTTGTTGCTGTGCTCAACCTTCTCATTACAAGAACTGTCTTTCTCAATCTCCTCTGTTAGCAGTTTTGCTGACCCCCACCCAAATTAAGTCTCCTAAACAGGTGTTAAGGTGGTAAGTCATTAGGACCTGTTTGGTATAATTAGTCATACACCAGACTATAATGAATTCCCAGACTTTGTGCAAGTGTATCTATAAGAAGGTAGTAAGTTAACACAAAATACTTCAGAAACTAGTGCCAGGTTTAAAGTTTTATGGTTTAAGCTTCACTTAAAACATTCTGAAACTTTCAGAGTTGTTTATTGTTCCTCCAGCTCATGTATGTCAAAAGAGCAAGCACATTTTGTTTCACTTCCTCTTTAAAACACAGTTCACAGCCTTTTTAGAACCAGGTGATGTGCCTCATTGGTCTCTTGTCGTCTGACACAATTGAGAATGCATATCTGGTGGAAGGGGCCCTATAATTATTCACTCCAGTTTGAAGTCAAGCTTTATTTTATGATTACTAGACTGAAATGTCAAGCATCATTCATTTATGGTTCGCTAACGGCCTTCTCTGGTGTGATGACTTGAGTCATTGAGAGGCATTTTAGAAGAAAATTATCAAATGAATGAATGAACAAATGACTCAACCCATATGTGAACTGGAGCAAGAGATCCACTGCAGAGATGAATCATTTGTTTCGAATTGCTTGTGTCAAGTAGGCAAATGATGCCCCCACTTGAATGAAAACAAAACAAATAGTTTAATTTAGAGTGGCAGTTTATCTCTGATAAAACCATCCAATAGAACTTGCTATATATAAATGATATTTAAACAAAATAAAATGTACTCAAATGTGAAACCTTTGAGAGAGGCGATGTTGCAAAGTGGCAGAAAACATTACGACACTATGTACGAAACTTAACTTTCTTGAGATATTTCATGAATTACCAACACCATCATGAAACCAAGTACATGCGTAGACAGTACTTTCATCTAAATTGTGCTACAGAACAGGCGTTTCCACTTAAATTTTTCGCTTGATTTAAAACTGATTTAAAACAGTTTTAGCACTACAGCGGTACCCCGAGATACGAATGCTTCGAGTTACGAAATGTTCGAGATACGAAACGTCTCACTGGAAATTTTTTGCTTCGAGATCCAAAGAAAAATTCGACATACGAACATTCACCAGCTATTCTGCTGTATTTTCCACCAGGCATCATGTCGTCACAGTGCGTTTCTGGGTCACGTCGCGTTGTGCTTCCAGGTGCTGATACGCTTCAAAGCACTTCAACAACACCGCGAAACATTATGTATCGATTACTAATAATGTGCTACAACAAACGTTAGAGTCAAGGTGTCGTAAAAGAAATAATGTTTATAACGTGGAAAGTGCTGTTCTGTAGCGCAAGTTAGAGAAACACAGTCACGCGTTCTGAGAAGCACCTCTCCATCTGTCTGCGCTTGTGCTTGAAACCGTGTTTGTGTTTTTAATTCGTGAAATATCTTGAGAAAGTTAACTTTAACTTCAGGCTGTAATGTTTTTTGTCATCCGTTCCACCTCCTCTGACACATCGCTTCACTCAAGGTAAGGTTTCACATTTGTGTACACATTACGTATTTTACTTGTGTTTTATTCTGTTTTATTATCATTTATTACATTAACAATGTGTAGATTTAAGGATTGAAGGAATGTTACTTGATTTTTCTCTGGTTTTCCATTTTTTTGATCAACTTGTACTGTAGTTTCTGAGAGCCGTTGCACGGATTAGGCGTTTTACATGTAAAACTTGCTTCGAGATACGAAATGTTCGAGATCCGAAGGTCACCCTGGAACCAATTAAGTTCGTATACCGGGGTACCACTGTACATCCATTCATACCAATCCCACTTCCAACTTTCAGACAAGGCACACTTCTAATCACTCAACTACCATAACGCCACCAATCAGTCAAATCCTCTTCTGTATTTTTGCTCTTTAAGGACTATAAAATTATTTTGATGAGCCCATGCTTGGTTCCTCTCTGAGGACACCATCGAAAGACAGCCACAAAAGAACCATTAAAAGAAATTCCGGTGCTTGAAAGATACCAGAGATCTCCTGCTGCTAACTAGGGGTGTAACGGTACGCTAAAATCGTATTCGGTTCGGTACAGTGTCTTGGAGAGCTCGGTTCGGTTAATTTTCGGTTCAAATAAATAAGAGCTTACATAATCTTTATTTTGAAAAGCTGCCAATACACAATAGAATTCTTGCATAAAATAAATAAAAGTGACACATTTGGGTGATATTTTAAATAAATTGCATTCTTTATAAAGAAATACACATTTTTAAATAAAAAATGAAATACTGCAACTAGTTAGGATAGATGAACCTATCCACATTTTCTGAAGAGAGCATAGATCTGGTTGCAGTGACGATATCTCCAGCAGTAGAAAATGTTGATGTGTTGCCTGCCCGATCTCCGTGGAACAATGTCAGCATACTACTTTAAATTTATAAAATTGTCTATCCCTGTTATGTATTTTAACAGAGAAGCCAAAGTGTTCCCAAACAGGAGACCGTAGTGAGGTGGAAGGGTCTTCAAGCTCTGGCTTCTCTTTCGCTGTTGCCATTTCTCACAGTCAGCTACCTGTGCAGCTCTACTGTACGTCACTCAATAGTGTCCGTGCGGAAACTCGCCTAGAAACATTGTTCCGCTGGGCTTAATATCGAGCTAATAATAAATGTATATTATTTAATTAAAAAAATATAACGAAACGGTACGCAAGTGTACCGAACAGAACAGGCCACACCGAAACGGTTCAATACATCCCCGTGAACCGTTACACCCCTACTGCTATCCGAAGAGAAACATTTTTGCCAAGTGTATTTCTGAATTGACTGATGTGCAGTTTAAAAGCAACATTAAGAATTGGGAATAAAACAAAAATGACCTGAACAGATGTTGTGCAAAGATCAACAGATCAAAACAAAGGATGAATTGAAGGACTTAATGTTACTAGAGACTCGTTGTGATCTTTGTGTTCAATAACTCCTCAAACCTTCATTTTTGTAGTCCATGATTACTTTCTAATGTTTTGGATCATCCAATATCTTAACAGGTCCATTCTTCACATTTCCTTTTCAATCATTCATATGCTTATCTTTACATTTTCTCAGGCTTACAACCAACATAACGAGAGTTTCAATTTGCGGTCCATGAATTGGTGAAGATTCTCTGCACAGTTTCAAAGCGGTAGCCTGTTTTCTCACTCTTGAGCTGTCATTCTGACGTAACACACAATTGCAGTGTTTAGTCTTTATGTTCCCCATTAAATGAAGTCCAGCCCATACACATTCAACTCAAGGAGTTGCTTGAATCCATCCATGTATGGATGGGCCTTGCAAAAACCTGCATGAAAGAGTCTGTGTGAGAATGTGCGGGTGAAGCCCATGCTGAGACACTGTAAGGATGGTTTTATCTTTAAACATCCTTTGTTCGACACCAAATAGATGCCTGCTGTATGATGGCAAGGCCCAAAACAAAACATTCACGCTTCAACTCAATAGGTAAACCACATGCACCAACAGCCCTCGCAGCTTCGTGCAGCTACTACAACTTTCAAACCACAACCGAGTCTGTTCAAGTGACAGCTAGTTAGGAGACTACATAGAGCAGAAACATTCCCGAGGACAGATTGATTGGTAAAATATTAACAGAAATCAGTCTTTTACCTGGGATTGTGGAGCACTAGCCAGGCCCCATGTGCCGTCAGAGCATGAGTTTCGAACGGCTCAGGATGTCAGTTATGAGAAAGTGTGAGTCGAAGCGGATTCGTGTGTGTGAGGGTGTGTCGTAGCATAACCACAGACAGCACTCTGAGGGTGATGCATTTCCTTGCCTTTGGGCCTCTCTCTTCCTGGTTGTATTTTAACTAGTTTTATGCCACACCAAAGAAAAGCCGTCTCTCCGGCTCTATTATCACCATGGCTACCTAAATACAAGTGTTTCTCAAGAGTGGGATGGATGTTTATCCATTTTCCTTAAGTCATCAGCGCAAGCCTCTGTTCAAATCCCACCCTTGAGATACGAGGGAAGGTCTTGCACAATAGCAGAGAAGTAAAGCAGAAAAATGGAAATGCTATCCATGTGAATAGAAAAACAATCTGTTGGGAATGGAGATTTGCTTTGGAATGGATTAAAAGCAAGCGGACGGTTCCAGAGGGGGCAAATTCCCATCCTACAGGGCTCACACACATGTGTACCCCTGCAGCATGTCACCACACAGCGCATCTCTGCTGTTTTGGGAATTCTTTCTCCGGTGCTGACAGGAAAATGCATTTTGATTAATGTGGCAATCAGAAAATGACCTTTGCATGCGGCGAGAGCTGTCTATTTTACATTCAATATTTAATCATTTGATAAAGTATAGAACAAGCCCAATGACAGCAATTCATCACTTTCATCTAAAAGCCTTTCGCAAAGCTCCGAGCCACATGCAGGGTCTGTATGCACCACTGCGTCTACAGCTAATTAACTGACTGAGGTTTGTTAATGGAGTTTCCTACAAAGTGCTCTCCACCGTCACATTGTTCTGGTCATTCCAGGTCACCATTTGATGACTAATGCATCTTCTTCTCTTCCAATCCACATCCTCTATTCACAGCCACTGATTTGTCCTGACAGTGACTGATATGAGCAAAGCTTGAATTATTAGCACTTAAGGCCTCTACATACTGATCCGAATTGAGATTCGGATGGCTTCTCAGCAGGGTGCTCTTCCTTTGAGTCTGCAAAATATTGATGCAAAGATGCCCCCTGCCTGAAGATGGCATTTGCAGTACAACTGATGCACTCCGGACCAGAAATCCCTTGCCTCAGAAGCTACAGCTCTGTTCCTGTGCCTGGAAAACCCGTTTATGTCTGTGTTTGTCGTAGCTGTCCTCATATAGTTGTATCCGTAGAAACGTTTTCCCTGTAGTTATTCATAAATAATCAATCCCTGGCGTTTCAAAAAAGGTATGATGATTTGTAAAATTTTAAACAAATTAATTCTTCTTCTTTTCTGTTTCTTGTGCGAAGTCACCATGAAAATGTGGGATGAGCACCACCTAGTGGCTCTTTTGCATTCGACTCACGTCGTTATAAACCAGTCCAATCTCTTTTTGTTGGCGCAACTCATTCGGTCAGATATGTGGTCTCCCATTGGAGCCCAAACTTTAAATTCGTAACATATGATATCAAATCAAGATTTATATCAAACTGGTGTTGAACCATGTAAGACGAAAACTGGTAGAATCTGTTGGATTATTAACTAACCTGGCAATCATATCAACTGGTGTGACTGGTTCACTCTACTGCCATTTTTAACCGGCTTGTTTAGGAACAGCACAACTCGGCTCAGCATAAACTTTTCAAAGAAACGCAGCATGATAATTTCACGACCATGACTCCCCTGTGTTTCTCTGTGGTAGCTCACACTTTGCGATTGTCATACAAGACCTAATTCCTAATGCCTCACATACTGGGCAGTTGCATTAGATGGTCTATGACTTTAAATCATGCAGTCTAAATCTGTCTTTAGGGTAAAGACACCAAAAACGTGTAAGGCTGGCTTGACCATGTCTTCATGAGGCCAGACTGGCTTGAACAAAGTAAATTGCTCCACTGGCTCCCCAGTACAGCTCGCGTTAAGTATAAAATGGTGATGCCAAATATTCACATAATCAGCACCATTGAAAAGTCCAACCCTCTTTAATAAAAAAAAAACTGAATCTAGTGGTTCCATCTTAGAGAGTCGCTAATATCTCAGCAGAACGTTAATAAACTGGAACATTGCCCAGTTTTTACCAGATGGTAAACATGTCAACATGTTTAATGCATTACTGACAAGTGTCGCCTGTTGAATACAGATCAGAAAGCTTTGTTGCGATTATTGTGTTCTTGCCACGCTTAGAGATAATACTGCTGGTTCAGTTTGTCCTTGGAGTCATCTTTAGAAGCAGATTCCTGCCCGCAAGTTGAGTTTTCGAAAAACAAGTAAAACTACTGTATGTGAAGAAAGCATTGATGGGTTTGAACTTATCTAAATCATTTTACTCCAATAAACCATTTGATTGTTCAAATATGTCATATTTGTCATGGGACACTTAGTTTCTTAGTCCATCCTGACCCCTTTAAAGCATAGTATACTTCATAAAATGCCTGGCTCTTAAAAGAAAACGTTCAACTGAGATGCTGAGTTCAACAGATGTTGCTATGGTTCAGTAAAAAGGTGAGAGGGGAAGAGGAAGAGAGGGGGAGGAAGAAAGCATTTTCTGTGCCACAAGGGACAGTGAATTGCCACTAAATGTCTCTATTACCGCTCCTGTTTAATTAAAAGCACATGTATGCACCGACGCTGACAATTCATTCTCTCTGTTGCCACAGTAACCTCTCCAAAGAGACTGGAAGTGTCAGGTTACGGGGGAGATCTTCCGCCACACACCGTGAGAAAAAAAGCTCCTGCTCCTTTTACGCCGTGCTTTGCTTATGTGGGATTCAAGGGGTTAAATCAATTAAAGCTTCTTAACCTTGCTCTAATCCAGGCATACTTAAAAGAAGGTGGCAGACGGAAAAGAAGGATTCCTCAAGTCTGATCCCAGCCTCTGATGCTTCTCAGGGACAGGTGAACCAGAGGGAGTGGCTCACGCTCCACTGTTTCTTGGGTCTTATAAACTGAGCTGATGCACAGCTGGACTTCATGAGAACTTTGTGAAAATGAGACTCCAGACAAAACCAATTAAATAGTTATCTGGGCTACATTACCTTTAAGTATAATTTTTTATTCAGAGGGACGCGGACCCCTAACAAGGTGTGTTTTTATGATGACCCATATAGTGACGATTCTTTCTGGCCAATCAGAGAGCTCAACAACTGACCAGTTAGTGATCAACTAAATGTTACATCACGGTTTTCTTTCCATTCCCTGAAAGAAAATACTCCTAAAAAGTATAGAATGCAATAGAAAACTCTCAAAATCCCCCGCATAGTGTAGCGTAGAGATGTCATGCATGTGTAGATGCCATGCACCTAAACCCGAACATGAAATTTACTTATTAACATCCCAGTCATCTTCATTATTCATGGTTTTGAGGAGAGTCCACCGGAACAGGACTTTAGACGTCCAGTCCAAATTTTCCAAAGTTTTATTGCGACAACGCACCTCAATCGACAGCCGGGGGCAATGATATGAGCTCAAACATCTAACTGAATAAGCGGTGTCAACGAAAAAGATTTTTTCACTGCCACATTAGATCTGTTATTCGCAAGGTGAACGACTAATGAAAGCTGAATCTTTTAATCAGACGAGTCAGACGTAAAAGAGCCACTTGGTGGAGCTCATCCCAGATTTCATTCAGAAAACAGGAAAAAAAAAAAGAGCACAACAAATCAAACAACTCCCTGGAATCAGCCACAAACAGTATAAACTCGCCAATGTCCATGATTATTTTCTATGTGTTCTTTGGGTACGTTTATCAATATTTCCTCGACCCAACGAAGAGCACCCTGCTGATAAGTCATCTAAAGATTCATGCGTATCTAAATTTGAATTATCTAGTAGAGGTCTTTAAACGTGCAAGATGTGCGCATGCGCATGATAATCTGGATATGCATTACATCACCGCGCTACAGTCTGCAGGGAGAACTACTTGAAAAATCATGCCATTACACGACAGGCCAGTGGAAAAGAGGCATATGATAGCCAGCTAGCTATTAAACAAATCACAACGTTGCCAAAAAAAATAACTGTGATGATTAGACCCTTTAAGTATTTCAGCTTGAAGATGAACTCAAACAGCAACACACTGACCAAAGTGTCTCATTCTAACAGCCAACTAGCAAGCTAAGTAGCTAACTAGTAAATTAACCACCCTGACATCTCAGTACTCACAATTTAAAAAGTATATATTTCTAATCATATTAAATCTACATCTATCAAAAACCAACTTTACCAACTCAAGCTCCCAGTAGGTAGAGCAGGTACCTACTGACTCATATGAATGGTTTGTTAATGTCCGATCCCACCATTCAGTCACTATCATAGTGCGACTATGGCTGCCTCCTGAACATCTTGCTTTGAAGTACGTCGATGCTTCCAGTATCATTTCCGATGTAACAGCTGGTGATTAAGTTTAATAAGGAGGACTAAAAGAACAACTCACCATCAACAACACACAACGAGCTGACTCGTGTCCTGCCCCAACAGCTGCTGTTCCCGATAGGAAATGATTTACAAAAGCAGTAGAAATGGCCGCACACAACACACATGCTTTTATTTTTCACTTTCTTTTTGCTTTAGACCGATTACCCACACACTCTTGGAGTCAGGCCAAGAGGACGAATTTGAAAGAAAAACCAGATGATCAAGTCACTTTCATGTTTACTTCCTCTTTATTATAGTTTTTTCAGTCATTCAATGTCTAATAATAAACTATTTGAGATTGTTATACATTAAGAGTTTTAGGCATACTCTGACTTTGCTTATCGACTTGGAACCATGAAGGCTGAGCATGTTTTGGCTACGTAAATGACTCTCTGCTGAGCCTGATTTCATTTTTAGGGCAGGATGCAGTTGTTCTTTTGGATGGAAGACTCTTCCAGGAAGAGATGTCACGCTGTCTGAAGGAAATCACCTTTCCCCTCTCCCTTTCATCCGGCAATGGAAAAATATGGGTCCAAAAGGTCTAGAACTTTGACCTTTTACGCCATAATTCATCCCTTAATAAATTCATCCCTCCAATCAAGAGGTAGAGCCAGTTCCTGAAAAACAACTGGATACGATAATCCAGTTGTACCATAACCACAGTGGCACAATCCAGTTCTCTTGTCACATGGAGAAGTGGATTAAACATTCTATAGAATGAGAATCCACTGCCATAGAGTACAGCAGCAGTGGAGAGGGATGGCTTTAATGCAGCTGTTTGGCAATGGAAACCCATCACATGATGCTCTAGATACACTTTTATCGAGCTAACCTGAAGGTCACCTGAAATTTAGAGGTTTGTATTGCACATTGCTTCCGATATCGGTCCACCAATAAGCATTTTTGTGACATGTAAAATGTTGCTGGATACAGGAAAGGTACAATGATTGACAAGCCAACATAATTTAGACAACAGAAAACACCAATCACTTCATCCAGATCTTAGGCATTCTAACTGTCTACCTCATAACAATCTAATTAAATATCACCCCATGTTCTGTTTGTGTGGTTTAACCATATTCGTTATGGTTTGCAGCCATCCATTTTTTAGTTCTAATCTCCAATGTCCGTGAGGCCAAGAAGACAACAATTTTTGCGGCCAGGTGTGTTTCATGCCGATTGAACTGAAGCTGAACTGTGCAGAGCTGGAACCCTCCAGGACATGCCTTGTGTTTACGGTGGAATCAAAAGTGGAAACAGGCTGAGTTCACCTCTAAATAATAACTGGTACCAATTGCAGGTAGAATTGTATTGCAGTTCGTACAGTTGGTGAAACATAGCTTTACTAACAATGCCTCTGCCAGGAATGTGTAGTCCCATCGTAGCGAGTGTCAACATGTAAACAGCCAACAGGTCGAGGCTAGAGACTCAGCACGTCGCTTGGAGGTGAAGAAAAACACTCAAATGAAGAGGGCACCACCCCTGCTCAGAGCCAAGTCTAGTTCCCAGCAGCAAATGGTAATGTTTTGCTTTATGGAAGCCCATTGGATGAGGCATCCATCAAGAAAAACGAGCACAGATCTGCCAGGAATCATAGGCAAATTGGTGCTTATATATGCAAGGTGAACAACCGGAGACGTGATCTGAGAGTCGCCAACTGGTCTATTGTACTGTAGCTATTGAGTTGTGCTGTGTGAAATGTGTTGTCACTGCGATTACCTGTAGCCAATAAGAGAGCAGCATCCAGGGCAACAGGAAGTTGTGGAGGAGATACAAAGATATAGACTAGGGATGTACCGAAATGAAAATTCTGGGCTGAAAACGAAACCCCAAATTTTAAATGCACTTGCCCACAAACCGATACTGAAACCAAAAAGGAAAATAGCTTCATAAAAAATTAAAATATTTAAAATATTTTATTTTTGTTTGTATTTAAAAAAAAAAACTATAAATTTCTTAAGCAATCAAACTTTTATTGATAATAAATAACAGTAATAAGACTGTTTAACAATAACAAAACTAAATAAAATTTATTTCTGTAACAAAATGGTGCAAAAAATTTTTTTTTTACCTCAATTTTAAATTACTGTACCAAACAACATAGCACAAACAGAAAAAAAATAATTGCAAAAATATTGCAACTTTGCTGTCCTCATCTTCCAAACCACCAACATACTCTGTGTTTGATGCGTAACGACAGCGTGAACAAGATGGGAGGATGGGAGAGGCGTGGCGAAAATTTCGGCTTTTATTTTCGGTGCTTTCTTACATTTCGGCCAAAACCGATAATACAATTTCGGCCGAAAATTTTTGGTGGCCAAAATATCAGTGCATCCCGAATATAGACAGCAACATCTACAATGGTTTCAGTTTGAAATGGGCTTCTTTGGACCCAAGAAACAATTAAAAAGTTGCATGCTCCAATTTTTAAAATAATATTCCCAGTCTTCCCAATATTCCCAATACACACATGACTTCACAAGTTGTCTTGTTGTCAACAAAGTTGTCTGCGATTCTTTCTAAAGTAGTGCAGTGTGAAATCCTTTGTCACCATGAGTTCTCCATGTTTGGATGCCACCCAAGACAGTCCTGCAGTGTGAAAGCATCTGGGACACAACAACTCTGAAAATCTTACAGACTGAACTCTGCTCTGAAGATTATGGGGAAAATTGTTAAAAAGGTGAGTGATAACTATATACAATATAGTTACCTTAGCAATGCATACATATATAACATTAACAAAGACATCTGTTCATAATTAAACTCCAAAAACGTCTACTACTAATGTACAAAGAGCAACAGTTCTCTTGTACCCTAAGGTGTTTGCCCTCTCTTTTCCACCCTTTCCCCTTTTTTGACCTCCATTAGTGACACAAGGTCTCATTTGTTCCCTTAATCTGTGCTAATGTGTAAGCTAACCCACTCATTTGCAGCGAAACATAGATGAACAGAGAGAGAAGAGCATTCCAAACAAGCACCCTTGCAAGATCAGCATTTCACAAGCCCAGCCTTATCCCATGGTTGTGGAGTGGGGTTTGTGTAGGGGTCACTAGAGATCGGGCATCTACGAGGGAACAAAGGAGATTTGACCAAATTGATGCGAATGAGAACTCCTCTTCACCTGGGCTGATTTAATATGTAGAGTATACGCTCCAAGCCTGATAAAAATACTTGCACGCTACAAAAATAATGTACAAATGGTCAAAGTTTTAAAGGCTTGTTTAGAAAGAAACTGCAAAGGAACATTTAATGCATGTCTTTGAGATCATTAAGCATTTATTTGATTGGTATCTTTCATTAGAAACTATTTCAATCAAAGAGGGGGAACCAGACATGAAAACATTGCTTCCTCTTAGTGGTTGTTCTGTGTACTGCGAGCTCTGACTAAAGGAGACAGTGCAGCTGAAGCTGAATGCCAGACGTGTAGCTGGAGGAAACTAAATATTCCATCCATCAAGCGATCAATCGAAGTTTTAACGCTGCAGTTATTATCCAAATTGATGTAGGTCAGTCTCAGTGAGAGTGTCATGAGAGAAGGTGATTGTGTTTCTGTTGTGATGGGACAGGGAGCGCATGACTGGAATAGAGAGAAGAAGGTGAAGGAGGGGGATCGGAGGCTCTTTTAGTCTCATGCTAAGTGCCCATTTTTCTGTTGTTTTCTCATTTGCCAAAGTCCTTTACACATCTGTGCATTAATCTCAATGCGGTTTAAACACATGCAATTTTTAAAACGGCATTAGGCTGCAATTTATTTGGATTTTTATGCAGAAAACCTTCTTTTGCGCATGATTTTAATATGTAAAGCAACCAGAGCTGAGGCAGCGCATTGGGCAATTACAGCTAAACCGAGTGGGAGAAAGATGTAAACCAATCAGAGCGAATCTTTGTATTCCTGCCACCAGCTCCTTTTGGGAGAGAGTGTTTAGTTCTTGGGGAAATGTGATGGACGGAACGTGAAACATGCCACCGTTCTAGCTGAAAACGAGAAATGGTTGACATGCTGGTTTTCCTTTCAAAAAACCTTTAAGAAAGCAATCCGTTTCTTGGTCTTGATTTACGTTAATTTTCATTTAATGTTATGACTGGAATTCAGATCAGTTAATCTTTCACTTTTTCATTTTTGTTTTTAAGCCAATTTATTACAGTTTTAGAATACATTTAGAATGTATGTAGCTTTTTGGAAAAAGCAAAGACCGTTGCGAAAATATTCATAAAAAAAATAAATAAATAAATAAAAAACGTTACATCCTGCTTTGGGGTTGTTTCGATCCCTTTGTTCCTCCTCACAGAATATTTAGAGGTGAACTCAGCCTGTTTCCACTTTTAATTTCACCATAAACACAAGGCATGTCCTGGAGGATTCCAGCTCTGCACAGTTCAGCTTCAGTTCAATCGCCATGAAACACACCTGGCCGCAAAAATTGTTGTCTTCTTGGCCGCACGGACATTGGAGATTAGAACTAAAAAAGGGATTGCTGCAAACCATAACAAAATATGGTTAAACCACACAAACAGAACATGGGGTGATATTCAATTAGATTGTTGTGAGGTAGACAGTTAGAATGCTAAAGATCTGGATGAAGTGATTAGTGTTTTTTTATTGTCTTAATTATGTTGGCTTGTCAATCATTGTTTTTCAG
Source organism: Danionella cerebrum (assembly GCA_007224835.1). Taxonomy (NCBI): domain Eukaryota; kingdom Metazoa; phylum Chordata; class Actinopteri; order Cypriniformes; family Danionidae; genus Danionella; species Danionella cerebrum. The sequence continues at coordinate 20,887 of SRMA01025593.1, forward strand.
CTATTGCTTTTATTAAAAAAATTCTAAATGCATCTCCTCCTAGAGCGTTCGAACTACAGCCCCCACTTTGCCAAGACACCAGTTTTGACTCGGGTTGCTAGATATTTTCAGACTGGTACCACTAGGCATGTGATGATAACTGTATTTGAAAAATCGTGATTTCAAGGAAAATAAAAGTTATACCGTTGTTATGATATGTGCATTTTTTGTATTGACAAAGTGAAAGAGCAGGACTCCGTACTAGGTTGTGGGTGTGTGTGCATACCCACAGAAAAAACAATGTAGCCCCTCCACCACCAGCAGGCGTGTGATCAGCATTCAGTAGGATTTAAGTTTACATGCTCATATTCCTGGCCTGAATAAAGAATGTATAAAAAATGAGCATGTCTACATAAATCGTTGAGCTGCTAAAATGATTATATCTATTTTTTGAACTGTGACAAATGTAATGTTTTGTTTGGTTAGTTATTGCATTTTTTTTTCCATTTAGAAATTAAATTAAGACTGCAAATTAACTGAATTAAGGTAATATGTTCAATGTTACAAAATGTTTTATATGTTTCCTAAAATAAAATATACAGTTGTGAAAAATAAATATATATATATATATATATATATATATATATATATATATATATATATATATATATATATATATATATATATATATATATATATATATATATATATATATATATTTAGATGCCGTGAAAAAAAGTTGTTGAGTAACTTTCTGTAAACAAATTCTGGGAAATCGCTGAGAGTTTTGGGATCTTTATAAAAGTGTAACTCAAACTGAGAACCTCATGGAAACTTCAAACAGACCAAACTTGTGAGTGTTATCAAGCCATATATTCCAACCATCTAAGAAATGTTAATTTTGTCTAATTTTAATGAAAATGCTAAGCTTTGCATCAGAATATTTCCTCACAGTGCTTTTATTTCTGATTTAAATTAATAACAATTAAGAGCAATAAAATTTGTCAGATTGTAAACTTCTGTCTGCAAAGAAAAAACAATGATACAACTGTAAAAAAAATTGAAACATACAATTGCCAACTTAGACTAAAAAAAAAAACTACAGGCCATATACTTAAAAAATGTAAATAAAGATTTATTTCCTTTTGTAAATGACAAAAAAAATATTTGAAAAAAAAAAATTGAAATTCCAGAAAAAAAAAAAAACATTATGTGCACCATAAAACATTCTTTATGATTCCATTTTAAACAAGTCAAGTCCTTTAGTCAGTGCCCCGTACATTTTATCTCTACAGCCCTTGAAACATGTAGACGCAAGATCTTTCGCGTGCATTGCACCAAATATGCATGTGACGGACCCCCCAAACTCGTCTCCCTATGAACACAGCTGTAACCCTTTCCCACTTTCCTCTCCTCTAGGAAGGTTAGACATCTCTAGAAAGCGGAATTTTGCACCCCTGGCTACACTGTTTGATCCTGACACTTTGAAAGGAGGGTGTGATTTGTCCTGTAGTCGAGCGCACATCTGCAGTCTGACCCATATATCCTGTGCTTTATGCAACTGATTGGAAAGACCACAGGGAGATGTGATGAGCACGCAGTATCTTGTTGCCTCTGCGAACATCTTCACGAGTGACAAGCATCTGTATGTATTGAGGAACGGAGGAGTTCATGTATGTTAATGCATTTTTGAGCACAAACACATGGTCTTCCTTCCAGGTCAGCCAGAAAGTCATTACATGAAGCCGCTGTCTTTCCACAAGTCATAACTTGGGGTCTTTTGTGTCAGCCTTGCCACTAATACAAGTCCAGCCTTGCTCTGTTTCCCCTGGGCTTGTTTGTTGGTGGAGCTGAGACAAATTGCTATGCCTGTAGGCACTAAAGCGTACTGAGGGAATACTGATGGTCCTGGCCTTAGCAGAGCGAACTGCTTCCAGATCAGACGGCGTATCAGGTATCCTGCAGGAAAATCTTATCCAAACTCTGCGTCTAATAATCTGTCTGCAGCACACGGTTAATTACTCCATCCCAGCTGCGCACCTTAGCTCTGAGTCAACACGACAAGCGGAGAAATGGCTGAAATTCTCCCGAGATTACGCAAGGTGTGGCACAGGTCTGGTTGGTGGTTATCTCGGGATTGAATCCTAAACAATCTGCTACTAAAGACCACAAAAATCCCAGCCACTGTTAACCATGAACTTGACACATGAATCTGAATAAATGTAGTCTGTTGAAGAATAAAGGAAAAGCAGACAGATTTTAAGAATGAAATGATATTTGGATGTTAAATTGGAAATGGGTATTTGGAAGTTTCAATGTCAAATTGGTTAGAAAGGATTGGAAATTTGTAGAAAAATCGCAGCCGTTTCTAAGTGCCAGCAAATTTGGTCAACATTAAACCTTAGAACTTACCTTAAAAAGAGGCAACAGTTGATACAATTTTTTTTAGTACAACCCCTTTTATTACAAATATTTGTAAATTATATTCTGAAATAAATCGACAACAAACCCGAATTTGTACAAAAATATAATTCTGAGTATTACATGTTGTCATTTGTCACTGCAAAAATATCTAAATAACTAAAATTAAATGTGTTCAGACAGAATAAAAATTCATAAATCCTCCCCAAAAAGGAAAGGGGGAGGATTGCAAAACAATAGGAAATCATAAAAAAAAAACAAGCAAACATTTCCTACACCTTAAACACTGTTACGAGCACTTTTGTGGCAGAACTTTAAAAAAACTAACAAGCCATATGACAGGTATTGTACTTCCAAGGGCTATCCCTTCTTTTCACTCCTACATAGCACTGATGGTACTGATTTGGGGTCTGTAAAATTGAAATGAAAATAAAAGATGATTGCACATTTTCTGACATTCACCTTTTTAAATTATGTGTTTAAATTATGTGTCAACATTAAATAACAGGCGAGTCACATCACGTACATCTCTCCAAAAGTTTTATATGGATAATGCGCCAATTAACCCCATAAAATAGGGCTAATAGGACGCAGCCGTTGACAGGAAGCAACCGTCTTATGTACTTTGCGAATACATATCTATTATTTAAAATAAGAGGATAAATAGTCCCACTTTACATCATTTTATGAGTGTTTTTATCAATATTATATAAATGTCAGAACTAAAACCTTAGCTAGCTTTTTTTTTCATAATAATCCTCTGCCGTAGTCGTCCGGTTAGCCATTCCTGCTAAATGTCCCTGTAAATGTTTATGAACTGCAACTATATGGTCAAACAAGTCTGATCTGAGGGTTGTCCAACACAGTTTTAAGGCTGTTCCTATTTCAATATGACCAAAACAACTGCAAACCCATATTGACTTCAAATGGTGACTAATTGATAATGAAATGCATTGTCTACAACTGACGATTATTATGGAAAACGGTGACTCAATTTATTGCCCTATAAAATTCATTCATAGCTGAAATTTCTCTTAAAAACCCTTTCAAATATTGTACAGAGCTGCTTGAGATCCATCACTTTGTGTGCAGATTTTAGATACGGAATCACATTTTTATTTCCATTGCGTTAAATTTATTCAATTCTTTTTTGACTTGTTTAAACTTTTCAATTAAAAAAATAAAAAAAAAACATCTAAACAACAGTTTTGTTTGATATTTAGCTTGTAAAACTTCTAGTGGAAACCTAGGTTTCACATACAGATATTATTCTGGTTTCACTGGATCCAGACAGAGATGGTTTTATTACAGTGTAATCAGCTGCCCACCCTGTTTGTTTAGGGAGTTGGTTTGTTGGAAGCAGACGAAATACGGGCTGCAGTGTTCATACACATGGGTCATTATAATAGTTCCAAGACAGTTCAAAATAGACTGATTATGTAAAATATAAAGCATTTTGTGGACATTTCTGAAGAGAACGAATGATTTGTTAAATCTTCATTAGAAACTTTGCTAAACAATCTCTAAAACCAGTAAAATGTGATCTGTGTGATTATTGTTAAGCCTGACATTCATACTTCTAAGGGGATAGTGTCTATTGTAACCATTTCCTGCATGGAGTCTATTTGTCTCTCAGAAGAGCTAAAACCGCCTCATCCTTCTTCCGTTTCCATTCTGCTGTCGCTGAAAAGTAACTGGTCAAGGCCCTGTGAAGTTAAGGCTTTCCTTTACACTAACAATAACAGGATCTCACCACCAGATGCTCAGTCTCTCTCTCTCTCTCTCTCTCTCTCTCTCTCTCACTAAAGATATAGATGTAGCTTTCCTCGGGTCTCATCACTTTCTGTCACAAACCGGAGAGGGCAATACCCAGTCATCAACAAGGGCTCCATTGTTATCTTATCAAAGAACCCCTGGATTCAAAAGCCCTTTCTTTCCTAGCCCCTTCCCCTCTTTTTCCGCGTTCTCCTGGCTACAGCAGGGAGTCTCTGGTCCTTATCTCCAGACAGACGGGTGAAGACTCTGTATAGCCCCAATTAATCTCTCTGTGAAATGAGCATTAGCCTCATCAATTTGCTTAACTTACTTTGAGAGAGCAATCGCTGTAATTGAGAGAGAGCTCATCTAATTAGAAATCATTTACACTCTCAAAACACGTTTAGCACGTCGGGTTCAGTCCCTTTCAATAAAGCCGTCTACGATGATGGAGCTCCTCAGGTCCAGGGTCAGGGATGATCAGACTGGTGTGAATGATTTTTATCAGAGGTGGCAAACACATCTTGTAAGGTTTGCGTGTAAATTGATTCTATAGTTAAACTGAAGTCAGGCATATTTATGTTTCTAAAGTTTCTGTGATTCGAAAATTTGAAACAATTTGTTACTTAAGTTCCTGTGTTAAGAGAAGATCCTATTTGACAGGGACAAAGATTTGCTAGAATAGTTTAACCACAAAGCATGTCAAATATTAAATGGTTCACTATCATGAAATACCATTTCAAAGTATATTTTTGGCAATATTGTTTTTTTTTGTGTTTTTTTTTTCTCCATTCTTCGGTCAGTTGATTGAAAATAGTATCAACTGTATTATTTTTTTGTGAAATTTTTTGACAGCCAATTGACATCGGTTACACAAGTAGAAAAACGAGGAAAACTGTATTCGCCATCATTAAAAAATAAAAAAAAAACCTGAAGTATTTCAGAGGATGATTACAACATTTATTTGTGGTTACACCATGTAAACAATATTATTTCAAGGTAGGTGTCAATAGAAAAGATACTTTGGAGTTATTTAATTTTTTGTTGTTTTATTCATTTATTTATGATATTTTTTTACATTAATGCAATGCATGTTGAATTGTTTACCAAATCCATAACTAATAAAAGAGTGAGCCCCTGCTAATGATTTGATCATTCTCATGGTCCACGTCTCATAGTTGCAAGGGTGAAATTGCATTATGAGGCAGAGTTTTAAAGATTAATCATTGAACTTTATAGCAGAGCTTATCGGTTCATGCAGCAGCCAGGCTCAAGGAATGTGAATGCCAGCAGTGGGTCAGTGGGTTGCTCTGTCAGTCGTGAGCTTGTAAGCCTCACTCTCGCTGGCGGAGGAGTGCAGGCCCAAGTTGGCACAGATCTAGCTTTTTATAGCAACTGGATGGATATCAAAGACAAGCTTAAGTATATCTTACAAGGGCTTATCTTCCATGTTTACACACTTGGGTGAGTTTATTATGGCTTTCAAAAGAGGGAAATACACAAATTTAGTTTAACAGACGGATATGGTATTTCCTTCCTTGCGAGTAGTTTCCCGTCGTGTTGTAAAGGACAAACACAAAAACAAACAGCTTCCTGTGCTGCACAGCTGATACATTTCTCCTCCCCAAAATCATTAACATTCTGTCAAAGAGAGGGAAACAGATGCTTGGAATTAAAAAGAATCTTCATCAGGCTTTCCTGAGGTACAATTTAAAAAGTACATGTTCACTGTGGGTATAAAAGACATACACTGTAAACAAATCACGGTAAGAAATGGCAGCTTTTGCCGTTAAACTAGTTTTGCTCATTGTTTATAACTGTTTAGGTAAAATGTTTACGCTTTTATAAAATTCCAATTGCATTTGTACAAATTACAGTCCATCATTGTATTTTACAGTCCAGACTGTAAAATGAAAAAAAAAAAAAAAACATCTGGCATTTTACAGGAAAGTGCAATTATTTTACAGATTAATATACTATTTTTGAAATGATAGGAATACAATAAAAATAAAATACACATTACATGCAAATGAAACTATTCACTACTTATCAAGTTATACAACATTACTGAGGAAATTTAATACCTATTTTAACTAATTGTTATCTAAAAAAATATATTCAAAAACAAATTTGTAATTCAAATTTACTCATTAACTTAACTACAAGTCTTTAAAAAATATTTTTATACTGTATAGTATTCTTAAAAAGTAATTTTAATGACATTTAAGAAACATAAGAAAGAGGTTTTCTTTTTTTAATATAAACACATGTTTTTTGAAATCAGTACGAACTATTTTACATTGTTTATACGTCCATAATAGGCAATGAATGTAGAGATAAACCACTATATATTTTTTTCCCTGCAGAATATCACATCTTTATGATTTTAGTACTTTGTGAAACTGTAAATTCTATAGGTTTTGTCAGTTTATTCTGTAGCATGTTACAGTACTTTACTGTTAATTTTACACAAATTTTTACAGTGTGCATCACCTTCCCCTCACAAAACATATCAGGTGCTGAGGAAGTATCAGCTTCAAACTAACACAGGGATTCAAACCTGTCGGACAAAGGGATGCTTGTTTACCCCAAACGGCTTATAAAACCTACTCTGTGATGGGACAGATTGCTGTTGCCCCCAGGAAATCCTTTTAATTCAGCACAATACGATTGTGTGTACTGATACAACTGAGCAGTTTTGTGGGAAATGGTAAAGTTTGTGTTAACGTTTTGAAATGTGATATACATTAACAGCTGGAACACATTGAAAGCTCTTACTCGCTCTATGAAAAGGGAATTTACTAAGAATTCCCTTCTCTGTTTACTAAAGGAAACCATGCACACGAGGAAACAGCATACGTGAGGTTCAGGCTGCACATTACTGTGCGTGCATTTTATGCATCTGCACAGTAGGTTAAGTGTTCTATAAAGCACTTTAATGCAAGTAAAAGTAAAGCTAAAGTAGAATACTGATAAACGTTAAAGTAACTGGTAAGAAGATAGACTAGTTTAGACTAAACTTTATTTATTCCTTGAAGAAATTCCTTCAAAATGTGAGATTCCAGCAGCATACAGTAAAATCTAAAATCAATAAATAAATAGCAGAAGGAGATAAGAAAGGTGCACTAAATATAAAATACTGAAAAACAAATGTAATATTTTTAAGCTAAGTATTAAAACAAATGTTAGTTTTGAAGTTCATAAAAATCCTGTAGCCTAAATTATCAACATATTTTTATTTGTAGGAAATTATAATAATATTAAAATTAATATGAATATATTAGTCCTTTACTTATTCCTAGCAAATCATAGCTAAAAAAAGCTATATCTACAACAGCGATATTTTAATTTGTATTTCCAAGAAAACTTCAATTTTGAACTATAGATGAATTAAAATGTTGATTTTAAAATGTAGAAAAAAAACACCATTTCGGAAATGCTTCAAGGAAAAGTTAATTACCCCATACAGGAATAGTCTGTAGTGACGGCTCAGTGGAGGTGGTCCAGTATTGAGAATGACGAGTTGTTTTTATCCAAATTATATGATTTCATTGTCTTTTGAACTAGTTTTTGCAATAATTACAAGCACCACCATTGACCTTTTGACTCATGGAAGACAAAACAGATAGTGGACAGGTTTGTCATATTTAATATTGAAACATTTCTGTTGTGGTTTGTTCTATTTGCAGCACATTTCTCTATTTTGCTTTGAGTTTCTTTATTTCTAAACACCACATTTAAATTTCAGTTAATTCATTTTCCAACCCGCCTTTTTCCTTTTTGGGGCCACGGGGGTCTGCCAGTGCCTATTCACACCTAAGAGGGAATTTAGATTTTTCAACTAACCTAAATTAAAGTTATGTTTTTTAAATGCATCCATTAAAATATGGTCTATAAAATAACTACACACTTACATTTACTTGAGTCACTCATATTCTTATTCTTTAATCTACATAAGCTCCTCTTTATGCGAAGCTGCTTTGAATCATCTGCATAAACGCACTACAAAAATACATTTGACTTACATGACTTAATGCTGTGCATTTTTTATATTTTCTGCATGTCATAAATAATGACAGTGAATCTCTTTTTTTGACCTTTCTCATGCACCATACTTTATATATAGTATATATTTGTTTTATATTGTTGCCCATTATTTATGATGAATCATTCATCACCCAAAAATGTTAAAAACAAACCCAAACAATTATCATTTTATCATTCCCTTCTTCCTTCAAACACATCAGTTTTCTTCAGGAAATGTAGCACTATAATGCTTACAGTTGTTTTTGCACATTGGGGCTATATTTAGGAGACGGACTTACGGTCCCAACTGTCAAAAAGAGCACATAACACCCCTCATTACCCATGAGTCACAGTAAAGAATTAGTGTGAAAGAGCACTTCAGAGTTTACAGTTTCCTGTTTATTAAGATACGGTGCCTTGAAGGCTGATACGAACCCAGAGAGAATGTCAAACAGCTTAAAAGATAACATTTAGGGAGGAAAAAACACAGAACCTTTCATTTCAGATCAGTAGAATAAACAGTCTGCACTCAGCGTCTAACCCTCAGTCTGTGATGCCCATTTGTTTAGACTTTTATACAAACAGAAATAATTGGCTCTCAACTTCATCCATCAGCTCAAAACCTGACTTTCATTTCAGAATTGTCAAGATAACCTTATTCACAATTGGAATGGAAATAAGGGGGTAAAACAGCCTGCCAATCATGCCGCACCCCCCTCCCTCCTCCACGCCACTGTTGAATGCACCAATATGAAAGTGTGGCTTGGGAATCAAGATGAATAAAGAGTGAGATTTGTCTCTCTTGAAACCGGAGCGCCTAGAGGCCTGTTGTTTGACCCATCTATTTCCCACAGCTCCGTAAGAGAAATGGAAACTCTGGGCCGAGAGAAAGATCAATCAATAGCACATGCGAATGGCCTTTTCAGATCAAAGTCGGCCTAATGTGGGCAGAGAAGCTGTCAAAACAATGGACTCCCTGCATAACAAAGTCTTTGCTATGTGAGATCAGTCACTCCAAGAGCACATCTTTCACAGATTAAATAAAGAAGGAGTTACCTAGCATAGCAAACGGCAATTACTGATGGCACAAGAGGGGATCAGTGAGTCACGTCTGATGGTGCAACATGTTACAGCAAGGTGAAATGGTTACCGTAACTCTCTGATTACAGCACTGGCTCTGTGATTATATGCTTGACACAAAACATGACCGACAACAAGCCCCAAAATGCTATTTCCTTTCAGCTAGCATGACTAATGTGAACAGCCCTGGATCGAAAAATTCGACACGCCATATCTGAGCACAGTCACCCCAAGAAAAACAGCTCTGATGTTGAAGATTTTGGATTCGAGCAACATCTTGCACTAAAGGGGGATTAGGTCTTTGATTGACAGACAGATCCAATTCACCTTTGAACTTTTAAACATGTCAAGAATGTTTAATTATGCTAAGATCGTAACTTGCAAATTCATATCGTAACATTTGTCAGAAATGCGCATTATTCGGATTCCTCTGCAAAACATGCTACAACCGGCCTTGGAAGTAAAATCTTGCATTAATTGACATAAAACAGGAGCTTGGGGCTCTTCAGCCAACTCCAATGATTTACAATACATTTCCATTCATCAATGAAATATCATGGACATTTTAATGGCTGCCAATTCATTATTTTTCTTGGAATGATGGATGTGACATGGTGGAAGTGTGGCAAATTTATTGGCATGCATTTGCTGAGCTGAAATGCAGAGCTGTAACTGTCAAGTAATAGAAACACCAACTACTCCTTAAAGTTTTTTTTTTAAACATATTTAACTTTTACACATGTTCGTAAATACATAGTCATAAAAATTTGGAACAATCAGTATATTTGTAATAAAATATCAGGTATCTGAGTACACATCTGATCTAAAAGCAAGGGTTTGTGACTTCTTGCATTCTCTTCCATGTTTGCGCCCCAAGCAAATATGCCATTGGTTCCCTTTAAACTTCTTAGGCCACACCCTTAGCCCTTCGCCTCGGTTTTCTCCATTCAAATGAGGTGAAGGGGTGTCCCATTTCTCTTTTATATAAAGGGGAAGGGCTAAGAATAAAGGATGTGTAGTCCTCCTTTCCTAGGGAAAGCTCAAACCCTCCAAATAAAGGGCTAAAGTTGCTGCCAGTGTGACCAAAAAGACCCACAATTGGAAAAATTGTGATTTCAATGTTTTATGTTCGATTTCATGTCCCATGTTTATATAGAGGTAAGTTAAAGTCATTTCGATTAAAAAAAAAGCTAGTTTACAGGAATAATTCCCCATTATTAGCATAAAAAACAAGGTTTCCTTTGAATAAGAAAGGAAACCTTCTTTGGTTAAGAAGGATTGTTCTCTACTTGATATCACTTAGGATGCATGGCAAACTGTCATTGCCATTGTGTCTTTTGAGTCCAGGTTTAGAGATGAAACCAACATCAAATTATGTTTTAACTGTTTAGGTTTACCGTTGCCTTCTTGCTCTATTTGTGTCCTCAAATGTAGACATGTTACTATAGATACCATTACTGCCCATTGAAATAAATTTGAACAAACCGAACCAGCGCTATGTGCAGTTATATGAAATGAAGTCCAGCAACCAATAGTGTTCTGAGCCGAAAGCCACCTTTTTGAGTCAGGCGAAGGTAGGGTTTGCTTGAACAAATGAATCTCTGGTTGGGTTGGCTTATATACAGGCGGAAATTTGTTGAAGTGAAGTTTTAAACTTCATCAAATTAAACTAGTTAGATATTCATCAAAGTTACTATACAAGTTTTTAATGCATTAATGGGCAATGTTAACTTTAAACAGACCCATGAATGTATTCCTACATGACAGGTTCTATAACAAGACAAACACCATCACACAAATAAAATAATTTCAAAAGAAATAAAAAGTATTGTTGATTTATATCAACAAGTTCCTTCTTTATCCGTGGGAGAAATTTTATAAATCAAAATAGATCCCCCTCCTAAATGCTTCCCACAAGGCCAGTTTGTCCACAAAAAAAACAGATATAGGTAGAAAACGCCCCAAACCAGCTGCTATGCATTATTGTTGGCACTTTCTAAATCAGCAATTCTGTCCAAAGACCTGAATGATGTTCTCCCCTGTCAAATGCATGGTCTGAGCTGCATGAATACCCTATTAGCAGATTGGCTGTTTGTGGCAACATACCTCCCCTTAAAACAGATATCAATCATTTCCTATGCAAACATATCAAGTTACCAGCTGATTTATAACATGGCCCCACTCTGAAAAAAAAAAGAAAGTTTGCTTTGAGATGATACAAAAGCAAGATTATCCAAATAAACTCCATAAATATGTTCAGTTTTGCTCAGTTGTGACCTCATTCATTTAAGTCACGAATACCAAAACCACAATTATGTGACTGTGTAACTAATGTCACTCTTAAGCGCTTGAGGCATTGTTTGTTTGAGAAGCAGGCCACATATGACAAAGATCCCCCTGTCTAGAGTTTTAAAAACTTTAACAGAACCTTTTTTTTCCAAATATCAGGTTTTAAAAACCTGTCCTATGTGTTGTTATCAGTGTATCATGTTCAGCTCAATAAAGCTGGTTCCCTGCACAATCTGTCAACATCTGAACTTATGATGCATGCATTCTTCCCTCAGGGTGGAAATATTTTCCACTAAGAATGAATTAATCCTGTTCAATTACCTATTTTTCCCAAACCTTCTCATTTCACCTCATTCTGCATTGCCCGGAGCATCTAAAATGAACTCTTTCACATCAAGACAGCTAAAGAATGGAACGCTAACGATCACCTTGATGCCATTGAAGAAATCTATTGAAATAAAATACTCCTACAAAAACTTAAAAATTATGATCTCTTCCATAGACCATTTCATGAATTCACTTAGTTAGACCAGCATAGAATTGAAAGCATATTTGCGAGCATTGGCGAACTTGTACTAGGCAAGCTGTTCAACGTCCAGGGGTGAACTGGACCTGAAACCGCCCCAAGTCTGGTGAAGGAGTGGAAGGCAGGTTTGTTTGAATGGGCTAAACAAAGGCTAGTCCTGACAAGTTCCTCCCGAAACTTGTTATACAAATGCCACTAAGGATTCTGTAGGCTCAAATTGGGCGCTGCCTGGTATGGAAACTTGTGTTACACTGTGAAGGATGTGGGAGACATTCTTTCATTTCCGTTCCAGCTCCTTCTCTTTGGGGCTCCGTGAGGTCTGCTGGTGCTTATCTCCAGTGCAAATCGGCCAAGAGGCGGGAGTACACCCTCGACAGTTCGCCAGTCAATCACAGGGCAACACACACATTCACACCTAAGGGGAATTTAGATTATTTAAATAACCTGATGCATGTTGTTGGGATTGTTGGGAAAATCAGAATATCACGCAAGCACGGCAAGAACCCCCAGAGGAAAATTCACCGCCAAACCTGCAATGCAACCTTCTCCCTGAAATGGCACAGTGCTACCCACTGCACCACCATGCCACCCAATTGGCGGGACAAGTTGAGTGAAATGATCCAGCAGGTTTATTGAACAGTTTCAGTTTTTTCAGAAGCTGTGGAAAACAGCAAATCCTAGGTGTCGCATCACAATCAGCTAACTGGGAAAGGGCAGGATGTGAGGGTAGCAAAGATATCTGAGTAACTGAAAAATGTAGGGCTTAAAGTCATAAAGCCTCTTTATACCAGGCTTGTTTTTTATGGGCTTAAAATTGATCACTTCTTATAATGATATCAATCTGCTCATTTATTAGACTGCCACAAGTGGCCAGTCGATGAACTGCAGTTTTAGTCACTTCCTACTAGGCATCTGGGGGGATATGGGAGGTTGCTGCACAGTTCTTTAGCTTGCTTTTATGTGTTTGCAACAATATTCCAAAAGTTAATTAGAATTAATTAAGGTGTGAGTGAATGTTGCATGCCACGTGTGAACCAGCAGCTTCCCAAATCTAAAACAATAAAAAACAATTTACATGAAATAAAATGTATGTAAAATATGGTGTGAAACAGTTCATTCATTCCAACCAAGGGACTCTGAAGCATCCACACTCATTTTTTTTTTTTTGCAATTAATAATAAAAAGCATTCCAATATTAGCCCTAATAATTTTAAAATATTTCTCTGAGGGACAGGAGGGTGTTAGGATGATGCATGTGAATTCTCTGGAGCTTGTCCTGCAGCAGATTCTTTTCGGGACTCCTGACCTGTTCTTCAAAGAATTTCAATCATTCCCAAGTTTAATCTAATACCTTGAACAGGACGACCTGTTATCTCAAGCAATTTCTCCTTAAAATATGGATTTTCCTTTTTTTAAATTGAGCTGATGAAGGTGAGGGCAACCACAAGATTTAAACGCTTATCCTTCGGTTATCAACATTGACTTTGCTTGCTCTGAGGATTACGATGAGGTCAAAAGTCACCCAGAGGGGCATATTTTCCTTGCAAAGAAATGAGTGCTATCTGGTTTGAATGTAGTCACAGGCGATGCCTTTGCAGAAGGTTGCCATGGTAGTTTGTAAGAGCACCACTAGACCTAATACCAGGTTGCTGTGGAATGGCAACAGACACACACAATGCCGCTCAAACCCATAAACACACTGCTCATCTTTTTATACGACTGCACACAGGTAATAAATCACTGGTGGCAGAGAGCTAAATTATGCTAAACAGTGAGAAGACGTCTCCAAATCTTTCTCAGGAGAGCACCAAGTTCACGCATGGATAAACGTTGTGGTAAACAGGCAAGTCGATCCCATTACTGACCCACTTCTTTGGGCCTAAGATAAGAATACGGCTCTGTGTTAATGTTGTCTTATCTTAAAAGGAAGCACATTTCCTTCTCCATACAAAAGAATCTGTGATATGATTGCATCAAACACAGAAAAGGATTTAAAAGCAGAAATTAAAAGAAAATGTATTGACGAAACTAACACTTTAAATCAAATTCATTGTTTTGTCTGTTTAAGTCTTTTCTAAGAGGATAATGGGAGGGAGGGCTTAAACATCTGCTTGGGAAGAATTTATTCTCTAAATCATTGTCATTAGATTCAGAATAAATTGTGCTGTAAAAAAGAGCAAGAGTTTTCACCCTTCATCAGACAAGTGGAGACATGTAGTCGAGATCTAAGAGATGGGATAGCAAGCAGAGAAAGAGCGACTTGCATGGCAAGAGAGAAAAAAAAATCATGTTTTTTCATTGTGACAGGATTTCAATAACAGAAAAAAATGGAGAGAGCTGCACTTTGACTGATATGAAGAAATAGCAAGGTTAATGGAATTTTACACTCTGGATATGTGAGGAACTTCTAAGGTCATCGTGATAAAAGGAACAACTCATCAGCACATCGGCAGACATGCTTTATTTTACCACATAAGTAGCTGTGGAGGTTTCTGAAGAGAATCAGTCATCTATTCTGGAGGTCTTGCTTTATTTATGAGCTGCTTCAAAGATGATTTCTCACTCACTCTGTTAGAGGAAATGAGTGGAAGATGGCCCTCTGGCTGTTTTGGTTGAGAATTTTTTTTTTTAAACAAAACATCTCGAAGCAAAACAGGAATTTAGGCAGCCAACATGAATTGGGGTGATGTTTTTACTAACACATTTTTTTTAAACGAACTTACTGGGTTAATGAGTTAAATGAAGTCACCAACCAAAGTAAATGGGAAAAGTGAGTTATTTTGATGGACTGGTCTACTGGTTGTACCCCTGCTAATAAGACAATAAACAATAAAAAAAATACACACTATATAATCTGTCTAGTCCCAACTCAACTTCATTTATATCGGTTGTGGAATCCTCGTCAAAACATTCTGTAAATAAATATAAAAAATAAAAATAAACTGTGCCATATATTTTTGGTACCAAGCAGTGCCATTTGAGATAAAAAAAAAATGGACCCCTCAATTATAAGAGAATTCTATACTCATGTCTGCCTAAACATAGTCTGTTTTTTTAAACTTTCAGGGGACTCATATGATTTAAACATAATGAAATTCTGTGGAGTACCCCCAGAATACGTTTTAGGCCCAATTCTATTTTTGTTCTGTCCCTCATTATGACATATGGGACTCATATTCATTGTTAAGCTTTATTTCATCAATTCCTGATGATTTCAAGTGTTTTACAGATTTAAAGGAATAAAGTCGAAGAGCAAATACCTTTTACTCCAGACTTTTGGTAGAAGTAACTGGGAAATTTGATGCACTGATAAACTGGTTGTACCCCTGCTAATGTTACCTGAATATAGATATTCAAGCAGATGCCTGCAACCAAAAAATTAAAAATAATAGTTTACTATATAATCTGTCTTGTCCCAACTCAACTTCATTCATCTCGGATGTGGAACCTTGTCAAAACATGTTTTAAAAAATGTTGCATTACAGAGGATTAAAAAAAAAATGGAGATAAGTTCTCAAAAGCGAGGTGGATCTCTGTGGTATCAAGCAGTGCCATTTGAGATAATTATTAAACTGTTAATTATCAGCTCTATATTTCATCAAATCTAGGTGTTTTATTCATTATAGATGTTTTTCAAGTCTTTTATGAATTTAAAGCCAAGGAGTGAATTCCTTTTGCCACAATTTTTACTTGTTTTAATCAAGTTCATTTTTATTGTTTTATAATCACCAAAACTCAAGTTATGAGTCAAGTGCACATAAGGATTCAATGTTATCATGTTACAGCTACAGCAAGCGGATCTGTACTGATAAAAATACATAAACTGGGAAGACATGCAGTTCCTGAACATTTATAAACTCAGTTGGGAGTATGTTGTGGTCGGCCTAATCACAGAATGATCTTTACTCTTGTTATCACAGGAAACTGTTCAAAGAGCCTGCATTTAGCTAAATGATGGGTGGATGATGTAAGCTCGAAATATAGCACCGTCTCAAATGTGAAACAAGTTGAAATAAAAACATGGGTGGGCATTTCCTACAGGCTTGGAAAGGGCAACATCTGTACTTATTGCTCCCAGATTAAAAAGTTAAGAGAACGAAACCCACAGAATCACTGAAAACAAATACCACAAAGTACAAAGCACACATATCTAGGGAGTCAAGAACCGACAAGTCCATAGCAACTTATTTTTTAAGTTTCATTGTAAATTATAAATTAATATTTTTAAAAAAATGAATGTTTATGTTCTGAAGATATTGTATTAAAGCTGTTGGAAAATTGCGGACATTGGTAACGTTTCATTCTAAAAGAAAATCTTTGACTCAAAGCAAACATGGAAACATCCACTGGTTTCCTCTATATTTTCTCATGTCAGAAAGTTCACCCCAGTTCCTTGTGCAATATGATCCCAGGAAGTGAGGGCGGAGAAGAAAACATAATAAAAAAGAAGCAAATATGAAACATGTTTAGAAGAAAACGACCCAAATCATTTCAAGACAGAAAGACTGGAAAACTATTGAATTTGTTCCACTCTGTTTAAAAATAAATAAAACTGACATTCATTTGTCAAAGGCAAGCTGGATCTTTATAGTAACAGCATTTCCATTTAATATAAAATAATAGCCCCCATTATTATAAGGGAACTATATATTCATATCTGCCTAAACGGAGTTACGAAAAGTGGAGTGCCCCAAGAATCAGTTTTAGGCCCAGTTCTATTTTTATGCTGCCCCCTTTCTCAAATCTCTTTAGACTTGCTGTGAAAATCAGAGACAAAAAAATGCACACTGGAACTCAATAATATTACTTTGGGCCTTGAATGTATGACAACTTGTGTCTAGAGATTTCCAAATTAAAGAGTAGTATCCATAAAATGACATTTGTAACATTACCTTAAAAAGTAGTTAACTTAAAAATTCTTCTCCTTTAATACATTTTATTTCACAATGGTATAGCCATTAAAAAACTATTATTTTCCTAGCTTCAGCCAAGACTCCCATTAGCTTGTGCTAATCCCATTTGTAAGTAAATAGACATCTTTGTATTGGGTGTGGCCATGACAGTAGAGATTGACACTCCTGAGAAATATCCCTGTATGAGATAATGATTCTTAGCCTCTGGCAACATTGAATTGGCAATGTCTGCCAGGGATTACCTTACCAGGTAGGCAGTGATGACAGGCTTGCCTGAACTACTATCACTGTTTGTTCTCAGCTTTTTGTTGATGTGCCAGGAATTCCTCTTTTTTCTTTCCTTTGTCCCCTACTCCCATCACCCCTTTGTCTACAGTGTGTCAGGTGCAGAAAGACAGCTGTGATGACAGCAGCACTTCAAGTAAAGTACAGCGGTTAGGACCACACATTTCTGTTTACTTAACTAATAATATTCATTGCATTCTCCACAAATATCCAGATAAATTGACATTCCTTTAATGAAGTAGTTTAGAAAATACACCTTACCGTCCAGTCTCTTGAGCGGCTTGCTTTGTGACACCAGTGAGTTTTTCTTGATGCCATTGGTCAGAGGTATGACCAGATTTGAACACGGCACTGGAGCTTTAGTCTCTACTCTGGAAAAAGAGGCGATGCGCTGTAAAATAGCACCCACACTCTCTTTGGCTTGATTATCATTTTCATCAACTTCATTGCTGATCCCCATCTTCCCTGGTAAGGATGGTAAGGCATGGGCCAATTGAACCACCTGGGGCTTAGACACAATGTTGAACTGAGGAGTTTGGGCTGGAGACAGGGGCACAGGAGATTCACTGATATTTGGTACTGGAATTGCTCCAGGAGGAGTGGTGGGCTCTTTATTTTCAATCATGTTATTGTTGTGGGTCATTGGTGAGTCAGTGCTGTCCAGGCTGCTGATGGATGCAGTTGGACTTGCAGAAACTGCTGGGCTGGTGGAAACAGAGGAGAATCTTGTAGGTGGTTTGGGTATTCCTGGAGATTCTGCTTGAGACTTGAAGACCAGGTTGTCAAGGTCAAGAGGGAACTTGTTTAGGCGGACTGGATCTTTTGGCCTTGGGGACTGATTGTTGTGAGGCAAGTCCTTTGCATAGCTACCACTGTTCAGTTTGTTTTGGGGGCCTGTACTTGTTAATCGTGTCCCAGCAAAAATCATTCTTTTCATTCCTGCATTCTCTAGGTCCAGGGAAGGCATTGACCCATGGTTAATACCCATGGGATCAGTTGGAATGACCAGAGGGCCCTCCATCTCTGAATGGAAAACGTTGCCGTGGGAGGAGAACTTCTTAAGGGCAGGGCTACCCAAAAGCTGGGGCTTGAACTCCCCAACAGGAACAGGACTCTGAGGAGGGCTTGTGTGGGAGTAGAGTTTAGAAGAGGCTTGGTACTCCAGACTGGAGGAGGAGCTATGGAGACTATCATTGTCACTTCCTGGTCCTGAAGTTGAAATGAAACCATTGGGACTGAATTTGTTTTGGAAAGATGCAGCTCTGTTGATCCCAGAGTTAACATTAATGGTGGGTTTTCCCATAGTTCCCCGGTTGAAGGAGAGGCTGGTCACCATCCTATTTCTCATTATGGGGCTCTGTGCAGGACTGCAGCTTATACTGATCCTGGAGCGGTAAGGAGGAGACATTTGGTTCCCTGGACTCCTCACATCGTTTGTCTTGTTGAGGATTGCGCCAGGGCTGATGGGGGACGTGACAGTGGATGTAGGAGAGAACGTGGGGATCTCGTTCACATCATCAATATCAAAAGACCTCTTCAGAGCTGTATAAGGAAAGAACACATGCATCTGATTAATTTCAGTGATCAAGAAGACACTCGAAGGCTCAATGAATAATAAAAGATTCCATTAAATCAGGTTGGTTCAATTTTACGTAATAACCCAAGGGCAAATTTAAGTACCTGAAACACTCTTCAGTCATTTTTCACGCAAAACATTTTTAAACTGATAATTCTGATATTACATAAAACGCTGGACTTTTTAATGCTAAAAATCATAAATCAGCTAAGGTATTCATTTCCTGTTTCTGATTTAAAGAAGCACTAAAACCTTAAAAGGATCCACCTCGCAGTAATGGGAGCCTGAAGCCCTTTCTGAATGGAAGCCTGTCAGACAGATTTTCAAGGACCAAGCCATAATTACGATGGTGTCTGCACAATCCAACTTTAAGTATGACATTCAAGAACTGCGGAAAGACATGCTTTATTGAAGATCTCATGTTATGTTCAACAAATCGTTAAAACATCAGGGGGAACGGAGGAAAATAGATGTGCAGTTACTGTTTTTAAAATGCTTCGGCAATTCAATAATACCAAGATAACTAGGAATTGGATTAGGCCAGGCACAAAGTTAAAAGTAAACTAAAGCTTACCATCAATACATACAGAAATCATGTAGTCTACACTCCAAGAACCTACTTTATGGTGACACTGCATAACCCCCTCACTCTCAAGAGCTGCACCACAAAGCTGAAGACAAACAGTGCCTTCAAACCTTTTCCTTTTGTAAGAAGCAGTGGCTTTTCATCCTGTACAAAGAGCCAATTCAAAGACATAGCATCAGGGGCTCAAGGCTTGGATTACACAGCCCTTCATCATGACTGTGAATTCCAGTGGTGAACTGTACAATTGCCCTAACAGCTCTGTGGCAGACGCAATTAGAAGTGGCAGCTTGAGCATTTCGCATAGGCACCATCATGTCATGTGATGTCCAAGGTGCAATGCCACCCCAGCTACATCAAAAAGCTGTGCATCAAGACAGGAAGTTGCGGGGGAGACCACTTTTCCAAGCTCCGTAAGGTGTTGTCTTGTGTAAACAAGCAGATATCAGTGTGAAGCTATCATAGCATCTCACCCAGCAGCTCTGATTTTATCTTTGCCCAGCAGGGTGCAGAGCTGGAGCCAAGGCCGCCTGTTTTCCTGCAGGGCATGCAACCAATTAGAGTCGCAAAGTCTTCAGGCACTAAATGAAATCATGCAGGAACAGCCCACTCTTTTACAATGAGACCATAAACTCCTTTATTTCGGCCTGAGATG
This sequence comes from Danionella cerebrum, assembly GCA_007224835.1. Classification (NCBI taxonomy): domain Eukaryota; kingdom Metazoa; phylum Chordata; class Actinopteri; order Cypriniformes; family Danionidae; genus Danionella; species Danionella cerebrum. The sequence continues at coordinate 40,975 of SRMA01025593.1, forward strand.
ATCATTCACACAGCTGGGAAAGTTTAAGGCTAATTGAACTCTAGAACCAAATCCACAACAAAGATCCAGTAAATGTGCATCCCTGCAAGAGGAAAAGTCCAACTCTGAAGCATGCTGAAAGTCATTTATAATGAGAAGAGCTACAACAGGGAGGGATTTAATTTAAAGGTTAATGTTCTTCAACTGACAATAGTTTTAGAAAGTGAAAGAAAATCCAAGGGAGGGACAGCAAACCAAGTGACATAGTCTAACAGCTTTTTTATGGTGCAGCACATGCAGGTGTAAACTTGTGCTTCCTTTCGAGTAAGATAAAAAGGAGCCAGTATCAGGTAATTACTGGCACGCTGTCAAAAGCTCAGGAAATAATTACACTGGCAGCCAAGCACACCATCTCAGATTGTGGTGTTCAATATTCTTTCTTACAGCTTTGCTGTAGTTTAACCCACTTAGTTAAAACATTAAGCAGCACAGTGTCTTAAAAACATGTCAAAGGGTAGAAACAAGAGAAGCACCCTCTGCATGAATGAGATTTGATTCTTGATAGACAACATCATGCTTCTTTTGTTTTCAACATTTGTAAAAAATCGGCAATGGATAATGGCATAAATGACTGTTATATCACTCTTCTGAGCTTCTTTTTTTTTCTTTCTTTCCCAAGCTTCCATTTTAGGCAGATTCAGAAAACCAGTGAAAAAAGCCAATAGTGAAAACCTGGAACAAACATTACAATGCCTTGAATTTGGTGTTTGAGTAGTAGCATTCACAACATCAATGTTCATCTGGAGACCAGTGTTTGATTTCAACGCAGGAGTCCTCATCTCACTGCCTACTATTCAATTTTTGTCTAAAGGTGCGATTGTGCGAAAGCCATTAATCTCAATTGGTGATTGGTTTGTTTAGTGGTTCACGAGGGTAGGAGTCATATCGGTTTCTCTCCTCCATAAACACGAGGAAGAAAAATAAACACAACGAACCTCTTCTCTCCTTCACCAGTTGAAGTGTTAATAATTGTTTTTCCACATCAATGTCCAACACAGTAGGCTCAGTTTCATTTGGCATTGTTGTTTACGGCTAAAAAATTTAATTCAAGTGAAGAAGAGACAGAGCATGATAGAAACTACACTGCCAACTAGCGTTTAAGACGTGTTATGACAAGCTGGGTACACATGGAAGAACACGGAATGCTTCAACATTTGCTATCATCAATATAGTAGCATCATAAATCAAAAAAAGAAAAGTGACCTAGATTTTTAAATATTAGTATTGCATTGGTAGGGTGAGGAGCTCCCTGGGGAGGTGTTCCGGAGGGAAGACCTAGGACATGCTGGAGTCCCTCAACTACCCTGGGAACGACTCTGACTCTGTTTCCCCCCGGAATTAACTGCAGGAAGTGTCTGAGGAGAGGGATGTCTGGGTATCCCTAGTTAGACTGTACCCCCTGAGAATAAGGCCCTGGATAACAGGAAGAAGCAGTATTGCATTGGCTGGAGAAACCAGAGGTCTACCGATATAGGTTAACACTTACAAAAAATGTTACCAAAACAAATTTGAAGCCAATCCCCAGTAAAGGGCATATAGTTCTGGAGTAAGAGACATAAGTGTGTAATAAAGCTATCAAGACCCTTTTTAGTGTAGGGGTCTGTTTGTTTTGGTGGAACCTTGGCTCTACCAAAACCCTGCCTTTAAGACCGAGCCTACATGCATACAGTGATTGAGGACAGTTCGCTCAAACAATTTTTGGCTGACCCCATCTCAATTTTTCCTTTAACCTCTTTCCATATATACTGCACCTATCCTTCTCCAAACTGAGTCTGAGCCCAAACCATCATCACTCCCACCTTCCTCCCCTTCACCTTTCTTGGGGGGTCTCCTTGAGCACATCTGAGCAAGTCAGCTAGCCATATGTTGATACCCGCCACAGATGCTCACGAACTTGGCAGGTCCTTTTGTAACTTCAGTAACTTCAGATCCCATTGCAGCATGAATAATATAGGACTGAATAGGTACTGGATCACGAGACTGACTTCCACACGTCTGAGGTTTATAGTCTGGGGGGTATGCATGTTAAACCCATGCCTGAGATTGATTTCAGAGGAGGGGGCTATGAGAGAGGTGTCATACAGTCACTAAAGCTCATGACCTTTCTGTTAATCCCATGAACATCATAATCCAGCTAATGTGTATAGTAAGCTATCAGGGTTTCTTTCCAGAATATGGCTTCTTTCTACATCTCGTAGACCTGAGAGCGAAAGTTAACGAGATGCACCTACAGAGAAAGCACATTGCTGGACAGCAAGTAGGGTGTTGGGGACAAGTTTAGACCTGTTGTAGTTTTCCATTCTCCGACATTTCATTCCTCACAGGTTTTCTCAGACGACCCCTTGAAACACCACCCTAAGCACATAGCTCAAACGATGTTCGGACCACCTCTGCTTAGGCACATCTGGAAGCTGAATTCCAAGAAGCCATTTCAACATTGCATTGATGCACATGAGGCGCTGTGCTCATAGCCCCAGGGGGGATGATAACTTTCACACAGTTGCAGATACTTCAAACACCTTTAGAGCTTGCGAGTTGAACTTAGCATCATCCAGATCTAAAATAACCATTCCAAGCCACTGTATTTTCTTTACCATGTAAAGTTGGTACCTACTGTTCAACTAAGTGATCAACAGCAAAGCATGACCAATTATAGTCTTCATTTGGCTTCAGATAACAACTTGTGGTGTCAACCTTCGGAAATTACATGAAAACATGACAGAACATCGGACTTAACTTTCCTTGCGACGGTTAAGAAATGACTTAATTCATCAAATAGAAGTTAAAATAGTTAGCATAGTTAGAAGTTAAATGTATGTATTTTAAAAGACCTTAAGTGTTCCACTGTGAAGAAAAACAGGCAAGAATTTTAAAATTCCAATTGAAATGATTAAATTTACATTGCATGATCTACGTTTAAGGAAATCAAAGGCTGTGGATATTTGAATGCCAATTATATTGTGAACCTTTTTTCATCAAAGAACAGATAGCATTTCTGACACCAGAAGGTCAAGTCTTTCCATAAATTTCACATTTCACAAGTTTAAGTTCAAGGCCAATTTGTATGTCACGCTCAGTGATGAAACATTCACCAAAATTCAATAACGTGGAAGCTTTTTTTCTCCCCACTCTCCAGTAGTGTTCACATACACGTTTGTAGACACAGCATATAGATATTTCATCAAGGCCTTCAAGCTTAGCTTCTCTTATCCCGCAAGGCTTTACTAGGGGCCCCTACATCTCCTCAATCTTTATTCTATGACTCCCCTAATGCTGTGAGGAATGCACAGGCTGAAAAAACACTGAAATACATGATCTGCCTGATCTAAAGTGTAACATCAAAATACGCCAAATCCATCTAGAACGATCAATTTTAAACTGTACCACATGAAAGTATTCCACCCATTTCCGCACTTTCACATTTACAGGAAATACATCTGTCAACACCGGCTCAATAGCCATCTCAGTGGATCCCAAAAGTTCACGTCTACAATTAATCTCCTGCTGATAAGGAAAAGACGGCTGCTTTTCAGTCACTTCTACACCATAAAAATACTATATGAAAGAGCTAAAGTTCTCACTACACGACCCACAACATTCCAAGAGGCGTTTTTCTCAGACTGAACAGAGGTTCTGTCTATCTTCACTCAAGCACATGGTGGCACACTGCTCTCTTGTTCGGAAATGACCCTATTGGCTGGTTTGAAATTGAAAGAAAGCAATGTCTCTTGCGAGGAATTTCAAACTGGGAATCAGATTGCTTGCATATTTATCTGGTAAAAACTCAATCAACTAAACCTAGAAATAGTGTATTTAATCATAGACAAAATTACAAGAAATAGACCCACTTCTATTAGTTATATTTTCCCTATAACACAACAGGATATAGAATATTTGTGAGTTAAAGAAGTAAAATCTTCCTAAAGGATTTTGAGTGATATGTTTAAAAGAGTTTTAGGTTTAGTTCTGGGATGGGTTCACCTCTGATATCTTTTCTCGTGTAGCTGGCAGTCTTCTCATGATTGACTTTGCTTTATAAATCCACTAGACAACTTTGCCAAGCCAGCAAAAGTGCTTCCTCAGACAGCAGTTAACTAAAATTGTCTCCACATAGGACACAAATACAATAATAGACACTGCTTTATTCTGAAAGCTTGAACTAATTTGCTTTCTTCCTCACATCCCCACCTGTCTAAACACAGAGAGAATCTATTGTTCCCTAGTCCCCCATGTCCATCCATGACGAATCTTTTGGAAAGGGTGTCTATCTTCCTCGGAAATGTGTGTCAGATGTAAATGTGAACATGGGATTGTTGAGGACTTCTGAAGATGGCTTTTTTGTACAGTGAAGAGACTGAACTTGGGAGAACTAAGTTGTCAAACTTTTGGAAGGTCTTGCATAAACTAGAGTTAAAAAGAACTGCAAGTATTTGAAAACTTTTAAAAAAATAAGCTTACTCTCCAACTCGGATAGTTAAACAATTGAGTTTTCAGGTGTTTTTACACATCAAGTTTGTTTATTTTGGTCCGGCCAAGATTAACATGTAATCCATTGTTGTAATTGTCAGCTGTTTTAGTCCTGATCGCTCAGGTTTATTTGGAAACGTAGCGAGACCACCTCGTCAAGCAGGTCTCTAACCACTTTTTACTCTACTTTTGGTCTGATCTTGTGTTTGATTCCTGCTTTCTAACTTGCCCAAACGGGAAAGTGAACTCTAGTCCGAATTGAAATCTAGTTCAAACCAAACAAGTCAGGAGTGAAAGCACCCTTTCTGTTTTAGATTCAGCTATTCTCATGGTTATCGCAATTTTTGCAAAGTTTGGATAGCAATGATTTCCATTATCAATTGATACCAATGGTCTACATTGTTGAATCTGATGGATTGACACTCCTATATTTACAAAGAATGCCTTTTCACTGCCTGGTACCTCTTTCTTTTCCATTTTAGTGTCACTTTTGAGTTGATGTATTATCAACAATGTCACAGTAGTAACCAAGGTAAGCGCAACAAACATGGTGGTTTTTATGGTGTATACAGATAACTCTCAAATGCGAGGCTATGTGGCTTTGAAGCAATGTGGTGAAGATGATTCTTTCTGGGCAATCAGCAAGTTCAACAACTGACCAGTCAGCAATCAACACAATATTTTGTCACATTTTTCTTTCCATTTACAGAAAAGTATTCCCTTCGCCCAACTTTACCTGCTTTTAGAACACACTTGGGAAGGAAAGGGTATAGCTTAAGGCTACATATTGCAGTGGAAAAGCACCAAAAATTATAGCAAGTAGAGCTGTGCCGTATAGAACAGGTTGGCGGAAAAGCACTGCGAGTGTGTGTAGTTGATGAGATACAACATTCCTTTGGAGTTCTAAAACCTATTTTTTAGTGTATTCAAACATATGGTTTAGGATCTGCACCAAAGTAAACATCTTCTGAGTCCTCTTTCGTGATTCCATGGTTGCAAGGGGCATTCCCAGTACAAGGAGCTGATCACATTGGGAATGACAATGCAACTTACCCTATATTGAGGCACCCCATGCTAAAGGGGTAAAGTGGCCTCATAGTTGCAGGCCTTATCAACTTAAATTCATTTTCAATTAATCCTTCAATGTAGCTATACAAGGCAAGCAAATAGGAAAATGATGATCAATTTGAATTTTACTATGAATATTTTCCATACGCAAAATATTTTAAAAGTGTATACAATGTTTAAATATCTTCCACTCTCATTCTGATGTGAACAGTTTAGGTCACATTTGGTTACTTGCAATTCATGTAACCGAACATTCCTTGAACAGGCAAATGTGTTCATTTGTTGAAATGGGGGAGGTCATAAGGGCTCAGCTAACAAAAAGTTAAAAGCACGTCAACCCAGAGTGACATGAACAAACATGGTTTTTAAAAGTAAAATCATAACATAACTGATGATTAATTTACAATATGGTAAAATCCAGTTTAACATTCATAAATCAGAATTAAAAATGCTAGGATCCAAAACAACTATATTTAGTCTTGAAGAAGTCAGTAAACTAATAATTATATTATTGACATGGCCTAAAACGATGAACCAATAAAACTAAACTAAACAAATATAAGTAAATGGATACAACAGCAACTGTCTATTAATGGTTAACTATTAAAGACTTCCAAAGAAGATTTTATACATAAAACTTTCATTAGATCTTAAAATAGATGTTTATGATATTATGTATATGGGTTTTTTAAGAATCAAAATAGCTGTATTTTTCCTTTTTAACTGTACACAATGAACTAATCTCCACACTTACCCTCAAAATCAGACAATATCCCCTCCAGATGGTCATTGACTGAGAGATCTGACATCCTGACTTCAGTCCAGGGAAAAGTTCCAGCCTCCGTGGCGCGCAGTCACGAGAAATAAACTTTGCAAAACAACACAAAGTCTTTAAATGATTTCAAAGCGTTCAAAATCTCTGTAACGATTTTAGAGCAAAGATGCAACAACATAAGTTGCGATTTAGGTGGGAGTCGTTTCTCATCTGCGAGTGCAGAGCCGCACGTCAGATTCAATAGAGATTGAAGAGCAGACCCACCATCAGATAAACTTCCTCCTCCTCCTCTTCCTCCTCCTCCCAGCGAGTCCTGCCCCCTCACGAACAGAAACAGCAGAAGGTGAAGAAGCCCCTCTCCTTTCACCCTTCACCCTACCCGCGGACACACCTGGAAAAGGCGAGTTTATTTACCCCCTGACCGTTTGTTGCCATGTTGGTAGCGTAGATAATCCTCAAAAGGAGTAGATGCTTTGTTTCTTATCTCCTGAGAACTTAGGGGGTGATTTCATCTAAGTGTGTTTGAGAAACTCATTACACTTTAATAGAAAAACTTTGCGGGGATTTGAATTTATTCACTCGGACCGAAATAGTCGATTTTATTCACATACAAGTACAAAATGCCGAAGCACGTGACTTCCCACGTTCATTCACCTGAATCCAATTATCTGCAAAGAGGATTGTAAACTGATATATATATATATATATATATATATATATATATATATATATATATATATATATATATATATATATATATGTTTATTTAAAAATAAAAGTTTATTTATATAAAATGCTTAAATCAGCATAAACACTGCCTTGTCATTGTTTTAAGGTAACAAACAACAATGTATGGTGTGAACTATGCATAGCAATCCTGTGAACCGGTGCACATATCTAATTTAGGATAAAATGTCCGTTTCGAAAGTTAAAGTTTAGAAGAATAGTCGGCCACTTCATTTCCACACGGGCAACATTTGTTTAAAAGTACATTAAAGTATGTGTTAGCTTTCCAAGCTAAATGCTCTGCTACAATACTAATTATATTATTTTCCCTATTAATTGTCTCTACATCTCATGTTTAACCATTGTTTTTAAATGCCATCATGAAATATTTTCCTTTTGTCAACAAAATTGGTCTAAAACATCACTAAAGAACTGAGTAGCTTATATAAATAATATAACTAAAGTAATTGTTTTAAAACTATGATGTAGTGCCTTAGATCAACTAACTATTTCAGACAGTTCGATTTGGCGCCTTCATCTTGGGATGACAAAGAATCCCCTTCATCTTTGAAATCTGATTTAACAGGAAATGTGGCAATTAAAAGTAGAAGACGATTGAGAGTAGCCATGTGACCAAGTTCCCAGACTCCACATTTGAGCATCCATGCGGAGGAGACAGACACTGATCCTCTGTGGCTCTCATTTGCTATATGAGAGTAGTGTGCTTTGGATTAATGTCATGTAGTCTTTAATACATGTCAGAAAGCTCTTGACTGTAGAAATAGACTGTTTTAGATCTTCGGTATTTGAATCCTTGACTGTACAGCTTTCCACTTCTGCCGAATTACATCAAGGTGTATCAGAGACAACTGGAACTTTAAAAGTTAAATTAAAAGAAATAGGAAATCTTTAATGATGGATTTGTTGGTTAGAGATTGGGTTGGTTTCAGGGAAACTGAAAATGTTTTTCCTCTGCAGTGAAAAAGTTCTCAAAAGCAAGAAGTCAAACAAAAGGTCTCTGCATCTTTTAAACAAAATGCCATTAATGTGGTGTGTTTACTGAAAATGTATAAGCTGTCTGAAAGAGTCCTTTTTGCCCACATTTGAGTAAACCAGTAAATGTTAGCTTACTAGCAAACACAGCTGCTGCACCAGCAAATTACTAATAAACTCGCTCAATTTCCTGCGTGCTATAATTGACTGAAAGGCTTCTCAAAACATTTGGAGAGTATTTAATCCTAGCTCAGAGTTACTTTCCCATCCCAAACAAACAATCTGGAGGCTCTCAAGCTGTGCTTTAAAGGTCATGACCATAATATTTTTTATTATTATCTTTGGCAATGTTAGTCCACATGATTCTAATATGCCCTCAGTCATTAAAGATTTCATATAGGTATCTTACCCATGTTAACCTATGAGGATCTATCATGCAATGTTTTTAATTGATTTATCTTAAGGCGGATGTTTATCGACTTTTTATTTTTACTGGCACAAAGTTTTTAAAGGAATTTGTTGTTCCAAACATGTTGGAGAACTAACCACAGATATTCTGTGGCTGTAGCTTTCTCTCATCCCTTTGTATCTTCGTGTAAGCAAAAAACACTTGTGGATGTTGATAGCAGGGCTCTGTCTTCTTGTTCTCTATGCTGAAGTTAGTTGCTAATAATTTGGCTGTATGCATGATGGATGAGTATCTGCATGCATTTCTATGCATTGAGAACACCGTCTGAAATGTTGTTTTGGTTATTATCAATTTAATTCACCTCTTTGCTGTTGTTGCCTGCACACACTCTGAGTTTGGCCTATTCTTTGTGCTTAACCAAATAGCATGAATAGTACATCTTGAAATCCCAGTCTGCTTTGGAATCTTTAGCAGAGACAATATGTTGATGTAGTTTATCAACCTTGTGTTTTGTTGCTGTGCCCAACTTGCACCGATTAGAAATTCTCGCAAACTCATCTTGGTATCAGAGTTTGGCTATTCCCTACCCAGTTTTAAGCCTCCTGCTCTTGGAATGATCAAATGATACATTACAGAAAAGATAGGATGGGGTATTATGTCCAGATATTTACTAAATATTCATAAATGACTCAAGGTTATCTTGGTTGGCTAACTAAGTTGCACGGAGCTAAAACGTTATTTAGCCCCTGACGCAATGCATTAGCCAACAATGGCTTCCCTCGTGAGCTGGTCTTTTTATGTATTCTTTAACCCTTAGAAGTCCTGGGCATTTTTTTATTACTTTACAATTTGCTCTAATAGTTTATCTTTAGAAGGTGATATCATTTTTTCATAGCTTCTTTAAAATTGGATTAAAAAAAAAACAAGCAGATCTTTCCTAAACCTTATACACTGTTCCAAGCACTTTCTGTTTCATTGTGCTTTGCGGCAGATTTTTGAAAAACACAAGTCATATCACAGGTATTGTAGTTCCAAGGGTTTTACATTCTTTTCACTACTAGATGTGGGATTTGGGAACGATTCTCACATCTAATTTGAATTATCTTGCCAATTATGTGTCATAACTCTTGGTATTCAAAACCGCTGTGATTGGCACACGCATAAATTAGTTTGGCATAGTCTTCCGTTTGCCGTGGACATTTTGGCTGACCCGCATGTTTGGTGTCACTTTGTGGAATTCTGGATGTCTTTGGTCTTCTTTGGGAGTAATATGGCGTAAATTTGAAGGCATCAAGTGACATAAAATACACACTAGTCACACTTTTTATTCACTCAGTTTCATAATAAAAGAAGAATACATATAGTATTCTTCATTCCTGTTTCAGTTCAAGTAGTAACTCCAAATATTGATTTGCTTTCCTTTTTTTTGTTTGCTCCCTTGGCATTTTGTAGATTTACAAAACTAAACAAGTATTATTTATTTGCATGGAAGCATTCTTTATTTACAGCATTTATGCACAGTACTGTCTATACACTGTCAATTAAAAAAATAAAAATAAAAATGTTCCACCACATTTATAGACAAAAACCATTTTAAAAGTTCATAATAACTTCATAATAAAGACTATCAAATGTGTTCAGACAGATTTACAATGACAACCTTCCTGCAGAATCTAAACCCAGAACTCTTATGGTTTTGTGAGCACAAGCTGAGATATATGATTTCAGACTGCCTGATATCTATGAGCGCAGTCTCTGCTGCGGCAGAAACTCAAGTCTTGAGTCTGTTCTGCTTTGCTGAAATCCAGTGAAGTGTGGAATTAGATCAAGGACTGTGCAGGTTAAGTCATGCTTGTTGGTCGGACATTTGTTGACCTGTGACCTTGGCTACCACAGGTCAAAGATTATATGCTGTCACCAAGGTATGTACACACCAGAAGCTTGTGTTAACATCAAGTCCATAATCTGTTTTAAAGAGGTGAAAAGGAGACTCCTCAACCCAGCAAGCCGATGGTTTTGAAACCAGAACCAGCACCCGTATCTGCAGGGCATGCATACCTGTGAACATGATGTCTCTTTTTCTGACAGCGCTGCGCTTTTTTTTTTTGGTTGGTGATCAACAACATCTCTTCCCATTTTTCTGCTATTGACATCACATTGTCGCTGTTGAATTATTCAAGGACACACTGGGATCGTCACTGTGACAAGAACAGGAGATTAATATTTGTCATGGTCTCTGATACTGTGCAACTGACCATAACTACAAATGGAATCTGATCAAGGAGAGCAAAGCAGTGTATACACAAGCTTCCCTGCTGTGGATAATGCCAGTCTGCTTTACCCATTCCCCATCATCCTCTTCCTCACAGCTGCCTCCAGCTAATACTGATAGAGGTTAGGAGATTTTTCTCCAGTGTCCAATTATATGCTTGCAGAGATAGGGGCAGATTTACCCACAGAATGTGCCAGTCCAAAACCTCTTTAGAGAGATTTAGATAAAGATAGAAGGAAAATGGACTTCGGTTTGGGACTAACCATGTTCCAAATGCATTTTTCCAGTTCGTCATGCTTTATTTATGATGACTAAAACCATAGTAGGGGCAAGCAATTTGAAAAATGGTGCAATGCTATTGGTGTAAGAGTGGCACACCAATTGCCTTTGACAAGGGAACTCTTAAGAGGTAAAGCATTAATGGAATGCTTTAAATGAATAGGCCAGAATTATTAAATATGTTTATTTGTGAATCTAGATGTCAACAATGAAGGCTTGCCTTGAACTTATTTTTTAGAAACCATGCCATCTACTGGTATCACTGAGTATGGGCTGTAGGTCCTATCATCCAATTCAAATTCACATAACATCCTATTAGAATCCAGAACAATGCCAAGGTTGTGGATTTGTTAATTCCCAGCAATGGACTTGTAGGGAGAATGAATGGCAGAAACATTTTTTGGAAGTTGACGTCAGAGCTCATTCAGGTACCATCTACTGGTACATCATGCCATGCTACATCATGCTATCTACTGGAATCACTGAGTAGGTCCTATCATCCAATTCAAATGCAGATTCACATAACGACATCCTATTAGAATCAAGAACAATGCCGAGGTTGTGGATTCGTATTTCCTTGCAAAGAGTGGCAGAACCTGGACTTATTTGTATACCCCAGGTTTGGTAAGTTTCTTTCTAATATTATGAAATATTTTTATGAAATAATTTTATGTGTACTTCTAACTCTTATATTTCCAAATATGTTTATGTTCTATGAGATTTTTCTATCAATTTGCTGCACCAATATCTTAAATTGTCATGTGGTGTGACATGAAAGCATCACAGTTTTCATATAGAGTGAAAATGTAGTACGTATTTCCTCATCTCATTTTACATTTCCACACAAAAAATTGGTAATTAGGTTTACTATAGGAGGGCATCGCTCTTCAAATGTTTCAAAATATAAAATGCATTCTCTTAATCCTTATGACAGTGGTAAAAAAATGACTTGGGAACCTACTTGATACTAATTTCCTTGTTTTCTGTTGATATTTACACAAATTACCAGTAAAAAACTAAGCTGTTTTTCATTACAATTGTGAACGTAACTCCATATTACATGCACGTCAAGCCATATGACATTTTTTATGTTTGGATCAATACACAATTATGAAATATATAAGTAGTATGCACCAGCAGCAGTGCCAGCCACCAACATTTCCTTCATTAATTATTTGTCTAGTTAGAAATGCAAGGCACGTTTATTTATAGCACATGACATAGAGAATGGTTATTCAATGTGCTTTAATAACACTGTCTATAAGATAGTGGATAAAACACACATGCCCAGAAAGACAGCTGGGCATACAATTGGGTGTATTTAGATGGGTTCAAAGTGGTGCTTTTATTTCTACAAGCACCAAGGTTGATTGTTTTTAAAAGCTGGTTCACATGAAAGACTGTCTTGTTCCGTTGTATCTCTTGTGTTAACAGAAGACCATATCTTAATGGTTCAGGACAGCAGATGGTGAGCAAAATATGGCAGGATTTGTGTTTGTGTGCTTTAATGGGATCTGAATTGGCTTGCTTTGTAATTCCACCATGTAGAGAGAAACAGACGAAACTGAATATGTCTAATATGTCTATGTCTAATCTCAAGTCATAAATAACCATTGCAGAAGTAAATAACTGTGTTGACTGGTAATTGATTGATCCCTTCGAGACCTAGCCCTAAAGGGCTGATGGCCAAACTGAGTGACATCTAATTCTTTCCAGAAATCAACTTAGTAACAGGAAAAGAAATTTTATTGACCCTTAGATGTCCGGAGCCTTTTTAACCATTTTTGACTTTACAATTTGCTCAAAAATTAACAACTTTTTTGTGGCAGTGCCTAATATACATTTTTAGGACAACCCCAGCTTCTTCTCTATTTTTTATTTAAAAATACATGTATATTTAATATACATTTTATTGCACAATAATTCCATAACAAACCTAAAATGTATCTTTTTTAATGCAAAACTATCAAAGGTTAAGAATACGCAGTTTTTTAAAATTATTTTTATAACAGAAAACAAAATTCATGAATCGCACAAAAATGCAAGACACTATCAAAACTATTGAAAGCTGTATCAAAAACAGTCAAACACTTTTTGTGCAAGAATTCTGAAAAATACTTACCATCACACAAGTGTTGTACTTCCAAATGTTACCTCTTCTTTTTTTCCTCTAGATGGTACTGATAGCATAGATTTGGGGTCTGTAAAATAAAACTAAACTGAAAGGCACATTTAATTTACATAGCAAATTATGTGATATCTTATAAAAGTGTATCATTTTTAGATTTTGTATAATTATTAGAGCAGCTAACACCTGATCTAATAAAAATTTTATTCAAAATTGTTCATATGGATCTGTCCACATACAAGCAAAACATCCATGTATATTTTCAACACTTTAATGTCCATTACAAATCCCATTTTAAAGTACAACCAGGCTTTAGGTCATTAGTGCGCCTTCAAACTTTGTTTTGTGTACTATGTACATGTCAAAATCAGGAACATACACATGTCTGGGAATCTATTTCAAGCCAAATCTCTGTCCACTCAAAGCTGTTCATCTTTAAATTGCAAGTCTAGTGGGAAAATGGTACAATTGCTTAACCTCTGAGTTTTTTTGATTACAAAATAATGTACTTATTTTTATTTAATGATCATTTGTTTGTGTTTGGTTGTGTATGACAAAGTGACTATATGTAGGCATTTAAATATAAATGATGAATATATAAAAATAAGTATGGAAAGATAAATAATAAAATAAATGCATTTACATATTGTTTGATTTTCATAAAAATGGCAAATTTAGGACTTATTTCCACCATTGATAAAAACTAATGAACCATATCACAAACTACCTCAGATTGTTCCAATAATAATTGCATGATCGTATAACAGAAGACTTCCCGGGTTGCCTAATGATGCTGATAAATCAGGTTTGCAATCTCAGTTGCTTTCAGTTATGATAATATTTCACTCTTTTATCTTTTACTGTTCATTTATAAAGCACACTCTAAAATATAATTAATATTTAACAGCCATTCTTAATTATTAATTCTTACATTTCTCATCCACTGTGTCTCATAACACTCTGTGAAAAGCTCCTTGCTGCCATCTTCTGGATATAAGCATGGGATCTTGTATTGTAATGGACGTTCAACCTGAGGTGTGCCAGTTATGAACAGAGTTAACATTGCATTAGTGATGAATGGGCTGATTATGCAAATACTCATCTTTACACGCATATCTTGTTTAGGAAGAGCTTGAATTGGAGCTTTTCGAGATATGTTTATGCTCTATCCGTAATACCCCTTACTAAATTAAGAAATCAAAGCCAGTCTAACATTATGCATGTAATACATCTCACCATAAAGGAAGAACTGGCTTTGAAAGGGAAGGAGGGGTGGTAATGGGGTGTGTAGGGAATTGAACTTGAACTGGCAGACAGGTTGATAGATGAGTAGGTAGCCAGGCTTGGTGTTGAGCACAGAGGGCATCCCTTCAGAGAAAGCGAGGTATAGCTAAGAACTAGTTTGTGGTACGTGTCATGTGCCTGAAAAAAATAAATGGTTCGTTGACTTATAGGAAAGTAAATGCATTTTTGATGAGCAAAGCTAAAGGAGCTTGCAACTTGCCCCAAGCACAGCACACCTTCATTCACAGCAGATCAATGACTTGCAATCAGTCTCAGAGATGAATTCATATGAAATTTTTAACACTAAGACACTACTTGTCTGCACTATTAAAGATTAGACTACGAACATTTACAATCATTGGAAAAGAAAGTCAAATGACATTTAATCTATGTGGTCTCTTTGTTTTATGATTGTCCTTATTCCCACTGTATTGTACTCAGTTCTAAGGTGTCCTTGGGAGTCCTGAAGGGTGCCATCAAATAATATGGATTGCTATTATTAATATTAAAGAGCCAAAGCGATGAAAGCACCTATTGTAGCCGAATTTTTCGGTAATTGGAGCCAATGGCGCAGCCTTATAACCCGCTTGCATGGAAGTTGTGAAACTTGGCACACTGAGGTCTTATGAGTCACTTGACCCAATTTAGAGCCACTAACTCAAACTCTGTAGTGCCATCACTTGTCCATGTTTCGCTAAAGGCACTAAATGTTGCCATATTTTTCGGTAATTGGAGCCAATGGCAGCCTTATGACCCGCTGTGGGAATGTTGTGAAATTCGGCACACTGATACAACTATGACTTATGAGTCACCTGACCCAATTTAGAGAACCAACTAAAAACTCTCTAGCGCCATCACTAGTACAAGTGTCACTGAAGGCACCTATTGCGGCCATATTTTTTTGAGTATATAGTACATTTTGAAAGCTTTGGTCTGTGTAGTATAGATACTACACCTTTGATATGTTGTTTTGTCATTACATTGACCAGCCTACAACATTTTGAACCGTCTGCCCAATGTTCAATGTTTATGAATGCTATTTTGCAAAATACCAAATTTAGTTTACCCTGTTATTCATGTTTTTTTTTTTTTATTATTATTATTATTATTCTTCCGATGACTGCTTGGTCCCTGGTCACATATATTCGTTATTACACTTAAGTCTTTTCTGGATTGATTTTTGTTGTTTTTTTTTTCCAGAATGCGCTACTGTTTTGTTCATTGTCTCTTTAAATGGTGAATGTCTCTTTAAACCAGGATGGAATTTTGATTAGCTGTCAAATATTTCACCATTCATCACTCGAATGATAAAAATTAGTTTTGATATTTGCATGAAGGGGAACACAAAATGTGTAAATATGAAAATGAATAGCCTGGGCATGAGGCAGGGCTATCATATTCTCATTCTGCTATGCAATATTGACGTCCTTCTCTTGTATGATTACCTGCAGACTGATGTGACAATGACAATGACGGCACAGCAGACGCTCAGAGGCAATCACCATGCCAAAGGTAACATCCATTCACCCACTCTAATTAAATGCCATTGTCATGTCAGCAGGAATCCAATCTGCAGATGCACATGACATGTCCACGTCTCGCAGTGAGAGGTGGTGGAAGTCTGGAAACTCCAAACAAACTTTTTTGCATCTACGTGATGTTTAAACTGCGCTGTTGTAATTGATCAGCCATCAGATTTCCCAAAAGAATGTTATTTTTCATTGAGACAGAGACAAATGATTTGATATTTAAGGTCCACTGCACCGCTACGCAGCGTTATTTTGTAATTATTTTAATTCATGTGACAGTCCTATTACACGTAGCATCGCAGACTGTCGAGTATGTCTCAATATTGTCTAAATATGCAATGTTTTCTGTATTAAAAGTGTATATTTCAAAACACACGCGAAGATGCAGCATGGGATTTTTCCCAATATATTCACACATTTAAAATGTAAATGCTAAATTTGATCCCTGTTTTTTACACGGAGGCTACTTGAATATTTTAGAGTAAAAGTATGCAATTTAAAACCCATCAAAATGGTACTACTGTGTAATTTGAAAGCACCTGTGAGCTTCAGTGTTTCCATTGGTCAAATGTGACTTAGCTCAGCAAATTCTGCTTAGATGGATAACTATTCAAGATAAATTTCAAGATAAATCTTGAAAAAATGACAAAGTTAACTTACTAAAGCGTGTTTTTCTCATAGTCTTCTGATGTGAGTGGGCATTTTGCTCGTGAAGGAGTATCACATATACATGCCTCTAACAGCGGAGGAGGTAAGGTCTCGACCTTTATTTGAAGAGAAAGCGAAAACTGTCGTGCTGCAATTAAGTTCTCAACAGGCTGTTGCTTCCCCTCCTAAATGTCAATTAACCAAAGTTCAGCGGAAATCAAAGAATGCTGTGAATATCAAAAAGGTGATCGCTTGGGGTCATTCAGTTTTTAGAGCTAAACCATCTGCTTGTTTTTTTTTTTTTGCCCATACCTTCTGCTCTTCTTTAATATGAGGTCATAGATCATATTTGAGCTGTAGAAGATTTCTAACAAATCATAACCTTCCCAAGGACTGCAAACCTGCAGAAATGTTATATATTTTAAAGGTCAACTTGTGAAGAAGCAACGGAATATGTGTATTACTGCAAAATGAGGCGGTGAGTTTTGATGTCCTTGGTATAGGGCATTCCAGCAAAACACAATCTATAAATGGAACCATCGAGAAATGTACATTGAGAAGATTTCAAATGCCACCAAGAGTGAGACAGATTTTGACCTCAAGCTTGAAACCCATCAGCTAAAAGGCTCCTATGTTTTAGTTTTAATCACACATTATTAAATATTTAAACACAAAGTGGCTTAAAGACTCTTGGTCTTTGTATATGATTGTTTGAATAATTATTTGAATAAAATATATAAGACACTAACAAAATACTTTAAAATTAGGATAGTGAATCAGTAGAATATCGAAAATGTGTAAAAACTACATTGAGCAATCTAAATGAAGAAAAATACACTTGGATATTTATATAATATTTTCTAGTTAAATTTATTCAGCCTTCATAGAAGCTTTTACCCCTCTCCACTCTGTTCATGTAAAATATGAAAAGTATCCCAAAGACACCCACATTTTTGTTATATTTCTTATTTAATTTCTGCACATTTGTTTGTCTTGTCGAGGCAGATGTTTTCAGACCATGCATTTATGATGTCTGCAAATATTTTGTAGTGTTTGCATGATTTGCTGTGCATTTTGGGTTTTGAACATTTTTGCATTTGGACTTTTCCAAATCTTTACAAAAACATACAATCTTCTATGCCCCAAGGCTACTCAAAAAGATGGTCAGAAGATATAATTGTTTTGAGTTGTTATCACATTTTGAAAGCTTTGGTTTGTTTGAAATTTGGAGCAAACTTTTGATATGTCTTCTCTACCTTACATTACGTCTCAAGCAAACAGGAACTGATTAGGTTTGTACTTCCTGATAGCTCGCTCTATTTCCTCCAGATTTGTTGGACTTTTGGCACAAACTAGTGTGCCCTATAGATTTTCTGTTGGATTCAATTTTGGGTGTAGTGCAGGCCAGTCAAGTACATACACTTTGCTCATTTGGAGGTATTTATTCATCAAATGTGAGGTTTGCTTTGGGTCATTATCATGCTTGAAGAGGAAATGCCGACCCAAAAGAAGTTTTTTTTTTGCAGACGGTTGGAGGTTGTTTTTCAAAATGTTCGAATAGTTTTTCTTTTCACGTTTCTTTCAAACATTCCCAGTGACATAGCCAGTACCAAACAAACAGAAAAATCCTCAGTGCATTAAACCCCCACCACTATGCTTCACTGTGGGAGCTGTTTTCTTGGAGTTGAAGGCCTCCTGTTGCTCTCAAACTTCTTCAAATCTTCAAATCCAAAAAAGGTTTCAATCGTTTACTAGTTCAATCTTTCTTCACGGTGCTTCTCCATGGTGACAATACATTTTGTTTTGGTAGTTGTTTTTTTATTCAGCTGAAGCTTGCAAAGCAATTAAAGTGCTTAACTAGGTTAATTAGGTTAATCAGCCAAATTAGGTAATATATGTTGGTTTAGGTAGATAACAGTGGTTTGTTCTAATGCCAACCAAAGTAATAATTTCTTAAGGGGGCTAATAAAAAATGATAGACAATGTCAAAACCTTCCTTTTAATTCAAATTAAAATGTGAGAAAATGGGCAATCGTGTTTCAGTTTCATTTTACAAACCCCAAATCAGATTCCATCAATGCCATCTAGTGGTAAAAAATAGAGTAAAAAAGGTGATAACCCTTGAAAATACAACAACTGTGATTTGGCTTGTGTATTTCAAAGTACTGACACAAAAAAATACACAATGGCAAAAAGTTTGTTTGTATGTGATTTTCACTTTTTTTGTTTTTGATTTTGTCTTTCGTCTCAACAGTTAACAGTTTTGCAGTACAAATAATTTTAAATTCAGAATTGTGTTTTATGTACAGGTTTTTTTTATTGTGCAAAGGGTGGTGTGAGAAGGTGTGGAAAAAAATGACCCAATAACTAGTTTTAAAGGTAATTTATCAGAGCAAATTGTAAAGTAGTTAAAAAGGGTTAACAGCTCTGATTGACTTGGCCTCAGGTATTAGTCGCATGTTTATTGCGTGAGTAACCCAACCACTAAACCAAACTTTGGCCTGAAAGATAATTTATGAAATTCACCTGTCGGATTTCAGCCCTTTGTCAGGCATTCTCCATTGTATCACAACTAGATACGATTTGAGTATGGGTTTACTGCCCTTAACAGAAGGAGTGGCCCAGTCAGCAGAATGAAATAAATGCAGCCTCCACCGTGATAAAACTAGCGTAACCCATCTCTTTGAGTGATTCTCCTTCTTAAGTGTCTGGCTAAAGTGCGAGTGGTCTTAATTTCTGTCAACAATGGGGTCAAGCCCTTTAATGCAGGAAAACATTATGTGATTGCACTTCCTTGTTTAGCTTTGAGCCAAACATAGAAAAGAAAGTCTTGTGTTTTCACCTGCCAACAGACTCAAAAATCCATTTACTCTTATAACTGTGGTAATTATTAGACCTCTTATCAATATTACAGCCATTAGCCTTTGACAGGGAAGGCTTTAACGGCAATTAACTCGAAAATAATTGACCATTCTATAATTGGTTAAATTTCACAAGGAACGAGGGGAAGTCCCCAGACAATGTTTTGCCGTCAGTGCTTTTAAGATTGCAAGCAAACGTTTCCATTTGCGTGTGTCCAAAGCGCTTTCCTTAGGCTGAGTTTGCACCACCTACTCAACTGTTTCATTAAGTAGAAGAATTCTGAGCTGGCTTTGTTGCCAGGCAACCTCCTTGGACATTTTGTTTTAGTTATGTTCATGAGCGTACGAATCAAATCTCAAAGCGTGTTATTTTTAACCCGCCTTTCCACTTGAGCGTATGCAGAGTGTAATGAAGTGCATTGTTAATAACCAGCCACGACCGATCTCCCGATCGTAAGTCACCGAGGACTTCCGAAGCAAGCCTGTGATTAGGCCAGGGGTTATTTAAATCCTACAATCCCTGGATTAAAATGCACATTTGCTTCAGAAAGTGTCAAGGGAGGTCACACAGAAACCAAATACCACATGAGTAGCGTGTTTACTTTAAATATAGATTCTGCTTTGCCGTCTGCATTTTTAAGGTCAGTAGGAAATAAGCATTCCTCTCATCCCAGCTCCTCGTAAGAGAGGCATTGCTGCAATACCTGAACTGACTCTCCGAAGCTGTGAAATAAACAATGGCTAATACGGACTGAATATTGGAAGGTCCTTAAAGCAATCGCTTATCCTGCGTGTGTTGGACGTCTTTGTTAATCGTAATTCCCCAGATGAGGGGGTCTGTGAAGAGGCATGAGGCATTAAGAGAAAGCGAAATTGAATAACAGCCTCTGCATTTCTAAACAAATTTGAGACGCAGGTCTGTGCTGAAAGTGCCCTCAAGCATCTGCCATCCAGCACTAATTGGCAACACATTCAAGGGACCCCCGAGAGGGATTTACCTTGCTGTTAATTGGAGAGAGGTTGGATCGATCACTGGTTCTTCTGTATAAAAAGCTCTCCTGTGTTGCTGTCATTCCTCATCATGGAGTAGATTGGACGGGAAGGGATGAGCAGCACAATGGTGGGAATGTAATTGGGTTTTTTTTTTTTTTTTTGCGATCCTGCAGAACTTTTGCTGCTGACAGGGAATCTTTTGTCCATGGCCTACAGGTATGGTGTCTGAGGTTTGAGTTTCCCGAGGTGGACATTGCTCGTGGGACAGCTTTGATATTCAGACTCCTGTGGAACTTTCCCACACACTTTGCTGTGTAAATGTAGCTACCAAGCTTTCAGTGGGCTTTGTATATGCCAAGGACATGCTGAGATGGGTCTGGGTTTATTTTTCTGACACTATTCCCTTAGAGTAACGAATAGAGTTTAGAGGAGAGTTCCTGCTGAGTGTGTTTGTTTGTGATTTGTGTCGTCTGGATGCTGGAAGAGGCTTTAAATTACCTATAATTCAGCGACTTTGAGGATCATTGTCTTCCTTGGGCTTTTTTTTTCTGAGTTCAGTCATATTCTCCCATAGATGACTGGCAAATTGTGAAACCTGTCCAAATAAAAATAGTTTTTTTAATGAAATTGTTGTATTCATTGCTAATCATATGATTGTATATTAGAGGAATCCTGCTTTTATACTTATAGTGTTCTTTTATGGTAGGAACATTATGCTTACTGGCCACTTTATTAGGTACACTTGTCCAACTTATTTGTTAATGCAAATGTTTAGTCAGCCAATCACGAGGCAGCAATTCATTTCATTTAGGTAAATATAAACTATGTCCCAATCCATGTTCTAAAAGCCTACAGAGGATCCTCCCAAGGCTGCAAAAACTCTTGGTAAATGGGACGGTCTAGCCTCTTCTTCTGCTTTTGTTGTTTTTTTCACAGTTTGCTTTGTGGGGCATTAGCGCCACCAGCTGGATCAGTAGTTTAGATCCCGAAATGAATGAATGAAACGTTCCTGTATTATTAATATTTTTCTTTAAGTGATTCTTTTATATTTATGTTTTGTGTCTGATGCATTTTTAACATCACTTTAAGTTGCTTAATTTATTTTCTAGCGTTTTAGGGTTTATTTTGAATTGTTCTTTTGTCTTCTTTATTTTGAATACATTGTATTAAAACATGCTCTGTATTTTCGTTTTGGTTGCATTATGCCGTGGGATTATTTTCTATTTTATATTGTCTGTAATTTAAACCAGTATGGCGGTCTAGCTTCATTCTTTTTTCATAAGCTTTTATAAACTCCTCATCTGCTTCTTAAAACATAATGACATCTAGCAATACTTAGTTAATAAATAGTTGGCTGCATGTGTTAATGTGAACAATGAATGTTTAAAATAAAAACATGTTTTACAATTCAATCACTACCAGCATTTAAAGCTTATTAAAAAAAAAAAAAAAAAACGTCTTATTTACATGTAAATACAAATTAAAGTTTATTTTGTGTTGATTCTAATAAAAAAAAAGCAAAGCATTGTGGGATATCAGACCACGATGGATGGTCGCGATGCATCCTCAGAAATCAGGGGAAAGTAGGATGCATTCAAAGGGTGCATTTTAAGGACCCTTTGAGTTTTGCTGAAATTAGACGCCTTAACGCACCGTTGTGGTGTAAGTGGCCTTAAAATACGCACTCAGGAGGATGCACACTTCTGGATTGGGACACGGCTGTAGTCAAGACGAACAGTTGCTGTTCAAAGCGAGCATCAGAATGGGCAAGAAAGGTTTTTTAGGTGACATTTAATGTGTCAGAAGGGGTGGTCTGAGTATTAACTCACAAAATGTATTTGCTACTGCAGCAGCAGCAGACCACACAAGGTGTCACCAAGACAATAGAAGCTTTGAAAAGCATTGCCTGGTCTGATGAGTCTATTGCCTGGTCTGATGAGTCTTGATTTCTGCTGCAAGTTTTGGATGGTAGGGTCAGAATTTGGTGTCAATATCATGAAAGCATGAATCATCCTGCCTTGCATCAAAAGTTCAGGGCGGTGGTGGTGGTGCAATGGCATGGGGGATATTTTTTTGGCACACTTTGGCCCTATTAGTACCAGTTGAGCAGTTTTTAAATGTTGCTCCAAGATATCATCACAAAATCATCAATTATGTAAATAAAAAAACAGAGAGAACTCACCTTCAAAAGATCTAAGTGATGCAACTTCCCCTGAAAAACTGACTTATGGAAATTTTCCAGTTTTTTGGGGGGTGGGGGTTGAGTTAGGGTAACGAGGATAATGAGGGAAAAGGTGGGGGATGTAACTAAAATGAAATAAATGCTATTTTTGAAACAATAAATGCTATTTTCAGTGTTTTATGTAGATTTTTTGGAATATTAATATGTTTTAGCTTATTCACAATAAGAATAGTATGTTGTATACTCTGCTTAGCAATACATGTATTTATGAAGCTATTTTAATGGTTATTTATACAGATAAAGTTCCAGGGACATAAATGGCACCCATTCTGTGGAATGGCTCACATATATTTTTTTCATAATCCTGTGCTTTTAAATTTTTCAGTATAACCGAAAGTAGACATATTTTACAACATTCAGCTTTTCATGGAACATTCTGTTGCTTTTTGACATTTTTCACCGTCCACATTTGTCACCTATCAAGCTCAATCTTTATCCTTGTTATTTTGCCAAATACCTGTCTAGTGTTGTCTCATATCAAATAAAATGACTCCTAAAAGACCATCTATTGTACTTTAAGAGCATTGATTTAACGGAATTGTTCATACGTAGCATGTCAAGTCATTTCCTGTTGTTCTGTGTAACTTCGAATATTGTTCTCGTTTGCTTGTGTATTCTTGAAAAGGATCAGATTCTCTTGTTTGAGAGAACTTTGAATTGGGTGATGGCTTTTCCAGTAAAAGGGAACTGTTATTTTACATCAGATAAGAAATAAGTCATGCTTTTAGATGTTTTAGGTTTAGTGGTTTCATACCGCTGCATCATTCAGTAATTTCTCCTTGATCCGTTTACCCTTAGAGTCTTCATTTCAGCAGTGCATACTATTATTTTTCCTAGTCAAGCTGAACTAAAATAGAACATGTTGATTCTGAGACTTGTTATATTGAGCCACACCTGAGGACTGTGTGAAAGGGATCAGATTTCTTTTTTCATAAGCATAAAAGCAAGGTGAAATGGCATGTAACTGTGCTTCACAGACTCTTAATGAAGGAATAGCTAAGTTTGGCATGCCTGTGTGCTTTGTTGGTTGTGTTCCCAAATAGACAGTAAGAAATGATGGAGCTGCAGTCCAGAGAACCAGACATAGCTGTAGCTTTGCTTGGCTGATTCAGATAAAGAGCCCAGGACCTTATATCAGAGAGATGCAGGTGGTATTTTTTTTTTAAAGATATTCTCAACAAAAAGTAATTTTTCACTCTTCTCCTTCACTCTTCTCCCTCCTTGCTCAGATTGTGTACTGCTTGACGCTGATCCCACTAGACACAAGAGACTTTATTGCGGATTCAACGTTCAAAGAGTAATTTACTGATATGTTTCATTCTTTTTTTTTTCAAATGTCAAGACAAGATTACCTTTTCTTGGTTGAAAACACATTTAGATGTGGATTGACTCAGTGACAATTGGTTCTTATGCCAATAGAGATGAAAAACAATTAAAATCACTGGCTCGGTTCGATGTCTTCTGTGTTTAATCTGGTAAGCAAAGGCTATTTATTTTTGATGGACATGACTGTAGATGGGGTATCATTTCTGCTTTCACATCTACATTGGGTTATTATTCTAATCAGAACAGTTATTGCAGCTGTAAAAAAAAGAAAAACCTTTTTTAATCACAGACTAAGTGATGTGCAGCCAATCAGATTGCACCTTTGTTGAAAAAAGCATTTACGCCTACAGAGTACTCATTATGAAAATAACACACTTCCAGAGTTTCTATGCAATTTACATGTCAATTTGGACTAAATGCATTTATTTCAAACACAGTATTGCAATTTTGTTTTATTTGATGATGCATAATTAATGTTACAACATAAAGGTTAAACGTTTGTAAATTTTCATTTAATTTTAGTCAATTACGACTATAATAGATTCTTATACCAGCTAGAATGAATTCCTTGAGTACTGGTAGCTGGCGCTACTACGTTCATAAATGTGTGATTCGTTTTGATGTTTAAGTGTGCAAATTAATATTAGTCAATCAGAATTTTTTAATTATTGTTACAAAAATCTGATGTGTAGGCCAGAGGGGGCACCATTATTCCGTTTGCTCAAAAGAAAAATATTTATAATAATGAAAAATGTTATGTATTAATAATAAATTACTATTTAAATATATCTGTGTATGTATTTAAAAAAATATATTAAAATTGTATAGTTTATATAATTATTAAAAATTCAACTTGGATAGAGCAATGGGCGTGGTTGTATGTTGGGCACATAGAGTTCAAAAACTCTACATAATTATAGTAGGTATTTTTGACTGTAAAAATCCAAATAATACCAATATTTTACTTTAGCAATTTTGAGTAATTCTATGATAAACTCTGCTTTTTGGGGGGAAAAAATGCGTTTATTTTCGCCATACTGTTGGGTTCATTTTAAGGTTACATTTCTCATGTTTTCTTCTGGACTTATTCAAAAAACACTCAATGTCACTATAGTAAGTATTACTGACTTCCAGAATTTAAAAAATATGATTATTTTACTGTAGTATTTTTGAGTTATTACATCCTTGGCTTTTTTGGTGGGAAATATTCATTTAGTGTTCGCCATACTTTCAAAAAGTGAGTTTTGTGTACATTTCTCTTTTTTTTTCTCATGGACGCATTAAAAAAAAACAATGTCATTATAGTAAGTATTATTGACTGAATCATAATAACAGCAATATTTTACTGTTGCATTTTTGAGTTGTTCCATCCTGAACTTGGCTGTTTTGGTGGGAAATGCATTTAGTGTTCGCAATACTTCCAAAAAGTGTGTGCTGAGTACATTTTGAGGTTACATTTCTCATTTTCTTTTATGTATGCATTCAACTAATAGTGAACCATTATTCATATACTTAAACATATAGATCTTTGAGAATTGAAGTATTACCGCTTGATGATAAAAAGGCATATTCTATGATTTTAGTTCTTTACGTGTTGATGCTCATTAAAGTCCAGCAAATGCAAAACAACAACAAAAAAAAAATATTGCAAGAATACTCAGTCTGTGTGTCAGAGAGTCTTAATCTAAATTGAGATAAGAAAACAAACATCACTTACCATATGTATGCTTAGAGGAAAATACGCGTTTGGGGGAGTTGGACCAAAAATTTTGTTTTTGTGATCTGATAAAATGGAGTAATGGGCAGCATTATAACTGAAAGCAGACTCCATGTTTCAAGATCCCAGCCTATTCTAACTGGTTTGATCCTAATCATCCGGTGAATGTGTAGCAAAGCCTTGTTCTTAGACAGTCAGTTTTACATTGCTGTTGAGGCTCCGCTGAGGGACCATCTCTGAAATTGACCTGCTGTTATCCACTTTAGATAAAAATAATAGGTTCTGCAGACGAATACATTTCATCGCAGAAAACGGCACCTACTCACTGTAGATAGACGATTTAACATTCCATATAAACTGTTATTGCATATTTCAACCATGATATGGAAGTGTGATGAGTTAAACAACTCACCGTCTGCGTATTGGCAGGCACATAAAAAGGCTGCTTTCTAATCTCTGTATACTCGAGAGCTTGCTTAGCACGCTAAATGCCTCCCTGGGGCCTGTCGCCTTTCAGCTTCCCACTTGCAGGGTGGCAGAGCTTATTTATGAGAGCCAGTGTGCCCAAACATAATCACTGCTGGGCCGGCTGTTATTGGATGAAGGGGGTAAAGAAGTCATTCCAATGCAAGCTCCTGAGTGTCTTCACTGCCTTCTGATGGACGACTACAGATTTAATGTTCCTCACAGGATGCATCTTGTCTGCAGTCTCAACCTGCTGAAGAGTTCCTAAATTCGATGTCGATACCTCTAAGATTGTGACGAGTGCTGTTTGCTGCCTTGGTCGGCTCTTTAGAGTCAGCACGAACAGCTCAAGCACAAGTACCGGCTGATTGTTTTGTCCTGACAGCTGGCTGATCGAGTCTAGTAGATGAAAAGAACAAGGCTGTCGATAGCTCATAAACCGCTCCAAAGAGAGCTTCAAAGTCGAGTGGGCATCAAGTGAACACAGGTGGTGGCAATGTTTGTGTCATTGTTTTATGGACTTCAACCCTCACTCTGGACAAATACAGAGAAGGTTTACTTTTTTTAGCTCTTCATTCAAACTTTAAAGGTTTAATATTCATAAGGTAATGACTAAAGCATATTTTCATGTGCACTCATCAGCAATAGCTTGCCTTGTAATACAATTTTTTCACCAAATACATACATTTTAGCTTTCCATGTTAATTTTTAATGATTGTTTTTTAAACAACCATTGACTTCTTCTAGATAATTCTCAGTTATATCCATATTTATATCCCATGTATCCAAGAAAAAGAACAAGCTAAATACCTGGAAATGGAAGAGGTCAATTAGTGCAAACAGCCCAGAATGGTCAGAAATCTGTGGCACAACCATCTACTCAATGGAATTATAAGAGTTATAGCCAAAGAGGCAACTCAAGTATCCACAAAAAATGGAAACATGGCAGCTTCAAAAAACTTCTGGTTTACCCCAAAACAATGATTGTGAACATAATGATTTAGGGGAAGGACATAGAAAGCTGTTTTCAATATTTAAGCTCTTAGTTTCAACTGGGAGGAACATTGTGAGGAATTGGAAGACCAGAGGTACATGTAACCAGTGACTTGCACGCTAGGGGAACTCTTATTATGGCGGGCAATTTCCTTTTAAATAGCCTCCTAAGTTGCTGTTTTCACAGCTGTGTGTTTTTCCACATTTTAATGTTGACTTCTGCCAACTACCGAACTGGTTAAAACAGCTTGATTTACTTTCCGGTAAGTTCCGCGTTCACGGATGAAAATACTTGAGATGCTAATGCAAAGCTAGCGGAACATTTTTTTGTTTGTTTGTTTACGATAATTATTGGCCTTTAAATATTATTTTTCTTTGACACGCGGTGAGCTGGATAGTTTATGTTACTTATCAGTTTGATTGTGATTTGTTTGGAAATGTAATGTATCTTTTTGTTACAAACACAGCTTTGGTTATAGTTTATATTTGGATATATTAATATATTAATTAATTATATATTCTGGAAAAAAAAGATAACACTTTGGTTTAATAACTTGGTTAACCAGTTAGATTATTTCTATTGTAGTTAAGGCTCATTGAAGGGCTAGAGAGTTTCCTTGAAAGCCGGGGCTTCACTTCTGCATATGGAGTTGGAGATTTGGTCAGTTGAAATTTATGTATAGTTCTAATTCCTTATTCTTTATTTTTGATAAATTCTTTCGATTTGTTTTGCTTTCTATTCGTAATCCGTTACAGTAATGGATTCCACATTCCCTAAGCTCTTCACCAGCAGAGCTTTGTTCAAACCCGAGCAACACTGTTGTGCTGTGTGTTTACAGTGTTTGGCTTATAAACCCTCTTGTTCTCATACAGTGCTGCCATTTCTCTGTCTGCTTCTTTTTGCAGCCTGCCGATTGGCCTCCACTCATACTGTGTCTGGGCTGGAGTCGAGCACAATGATGCAAAGGCTTTTTGGAGATTTATTCCAAAACACTGCTGAGTCAAGTGGCTCTCCCTGAATTTGATGCACACACATCCATGAACAAAACATAACCTGCTGGTTTTCTCATTCACCGGGTTAGAAAAAGCTGAAAAATGCCTGTGACCTTGGCAGCTTGCAAGGGAAATTCATAAAAATGCAATCCATATACAGTAAACATATTTGCATATTTATGTGAGCCGGAAAACGAATGCCCATACTAACTCAAACTCTTTTTAATGTTAGACCTGCTCTAATTGCTCCTTAATCTGTTGTCTTTAGAGTTCATGGTTATATCTAATAGTTCATTTTAATGAAAGAACCTGCCAGCTGTACACACAGATATATATTATAGTTCTTTGCAGCCTGATCATTGTCAAATTGAGTTACCTGGGCAATGAAAGGTGAAAAGAGGTCAGAGAAGCATTGTGGCTGGCTTAAAAATAAATCAATAAAGCAGGTTACCACTGGAGATGGGAGGCAAAGCAAGGAATGTGTCCATTGATGCCAACATTTCCCAGAATGAGTCCGTTATCACCTTTTTTAGGTGTGGCTATGTTTTAAAGACAGTCATTACTAAGTGATTAGTAGTTTGCTCTCTCCCACCATTTCTCAACTGCCCCAATGCACCGTAGCTATGGCTGGCCAATGCTCAGTGCCAGTTTGGGCTCATTATGTTCCATTTCACTGCTAAAGTTTGGGCACCCTGTAATTTAATATGATTTTTCTTTATAAATCATTGGTTGTTTGGTTAAATATATCGTATAGGAGACACAAAAAAAATTATTATTATAATGTATGGAAAATTAAATTAATTTAGGCACCCTTGTCAATGTATTGATTTGGTAGAACTCATTATTGGTGACCGTTCAACAGGAGATATATATATATATATATATATATACAAGAGGAAAGTCATTGCCACTGCTTGGTATAGAGATGGCCTCCTGACAGGCAAAGGTCTGTTGGCGTCTGCCGACAAGATGTAGGTCAGGCCAGTTCAAAATAGCTCCAAGGCCAAAGCGAAAGGAAAGCAAGTGACCTCATAAATGGTAACACTGTGTGGCAGCATCTCTTTCTTGTTTTCCTTCTCTCCGGTCATCCTGTAACCTCTCACAGGGCTCAGACAACTCTGTCCAGGTCTTTTCGTCATGATCCCAGTCCCTAATGGGATTCCTGTGGACACTTTTACAAGATGTGACTAGTGCTACAGAACTAGTCACATCTCTGTTTGTGTTGAGGCGAATCAGGGAATGTCTGCCATTTTTTTGTGAAATCCCAAGGCGGAAGACTGGTGGAAAGCTTCATTGCATGTTGTGTTTGTAATGCCACACAGATGGAGTTTTATGCGAGTCAGTAGTTCAGCAAGGGACTTCGAGAAGCAGATGGATTGATTTAGAGGCTTTTAGCTGGTCTGTTCTGTCGTAGAAGGAAATGAGAGAGCTTGGAGTTGTCCAATAGCTGCAAAACCCACAAAAGCAATGGCACATTTACATCTGTGTTGAGTAATCTGTGGAAAGATGTAAAAGTATTGACTGTTTAACATTAAAGTTGTGCAAAATGCATTCAATTGCTCTCCATTTGTGTCTCTGTGTCATACAGTCAGTTTCTTTCAATTTGCATAATGGGTGTTCATGTTCATCGAAGCACCATAAAATGAAAAGACATTTCCTGTGCACATCGTTTGTCATAAGTATATGCCCGCTTTTGAGATATGAGCTAGAATGCTTCTGAGTCACATGCATTAAGTTACAGACTGGAGAAACATGCCAAGAGACATATGCTGTCACCTAACCAGCGACCTGTTTAGGGGATTGTGATATCATGAGAAGCTCTTCCAGCATTACATTTTGAACCATACAACAGTTAAGTAATTTGTATCGTTTCCGTAGCAAATTAAAATTAGGTTTCATTTAAGTTAATTCATTGAACAGATGCTGCCATCCAGTGGAAACTAGCTGAATGCAGGATCTAATACAGAATTTTATTGTATATTTTAATTCTCCAGATTAATTAGCTTATGGGGTAGAATATTTGTTTATGGAATAGCTCCTATTGCCTGTCTTCTTGAGCCTCTCTCTTGAGCTTCTTTTATCAGTTGTGTCTTCTTGAGCCCCTCCCATCAGGGTTATATATTGTCTTCTTGAGCCCTTCCCCTCAGTGTTATATATATATATATATATATATATATATATATATATATATATATATATATATATATATATTGTGACCTTTTGAGCCCCTCTCCTCAGTGTTATATATATATATATATTGTGTCTTCTTGAGCCCCTCTCCACAGAGTTATATAATGGGTCTTATGATTTTTCATTTAATAGGAATGGGACCCTTCATTCTGAAATTGTTTGGTTATAAAAAGAACTGAGTCCAAGTGGACTCAAGGGTCAGTTAAACTTTGTAAAAGACTGGATCCTTGAAAATAAAGACACATAATCGTTCTTAACAACTATAAATAAAAAGCAAGAAAAATAGTCTTATTTTTTTCACATAATTAGAGGGAGAATAAGCATTTTCAATTGTATTCTGCTTGTTTTGTGCGTGACATTTTGTAGATGTGAAACAATGATTTGTTGAGGTAGTCTCGGCTTAATGTCTGGAGGGCATAACATGTAGGCGTTGTCGTGAAGGGACAATGGATGGGTTTGTTCCGCAGGGTCAGATATGAAATCTAGTATTATTAGTTTGTTTACGAGCAGCGTAGTAATTGCATATTTGGGGGTGGAAATGCACAAACAAATTCTGGAATAATGTGGCCTTGCTGGGGTCATTAAGATGGCAGCATTGTTCGCTTTCATAGTGAAATATAGCTGTGCAGCGGATTGCCTACGGCGGGGAGGAAGCAGAGGATCTAGAGAAGCACATTTTCTCTTTGCCTGCCTCTTTGAATGCTATTAATTTCTCACCGTAGAAGAGTGAGTTGGGTCTTTTCTGCAGTTTGAAAAGAAATAGGATTTACAGGTTTTGATTAGCTGTCTTGGTTTTTGACAGCATTAAAATGTCACTATTGTATGAATATGTTTTTTTTTTAATGCCACATTTCGATATATTCGTGTAAGTGGGAGGTTGATTTTCTTTTGTATGAAATGCTGCTCGGAAGTTTGTGAACCCTCAGACATGGCGGAATGGACTCTGCAATGGTCGCATTTGCAACATTAGTGAAATTAGAGCAACAAATGTGGAGTTGGGAGAGTTTGAACGATGTGAGCGGTAAGCAGCATGAGACTGCCTGAGCCGGAAGGCAGAGTTGGCGTCAGGTTCCTGCTGTCATTTCCAGCTGCCTGCAGTAGCCTCATCAGTGACATCACTTCTTCATCGCTAGCGCACCAGCTCAATCATGCTCTCATCAGTATTCCACCCATAAGAGGATTTCTCCCTTTCCTTTCTTCTCTCTCATGACAAAGATCCCATGCCCGCTTATGCCAACTAAACACTCAACCCCTTCCACTTCCATAATCTCCCATTTCCCTCTCATTCTCATAATTGCTTGATGGGGTCAAAGAGAGGTACGTTTGGAGAGGATTAAGGTATGGACTGTATAAATCTATAAACATGTACTAGGGGTGTACCGTATCACTAAATGAAAATTTCAACATTTACAAATTAAAAAAAAAAAAACCCAGGACCTAGTTTGATGTGCATTAGAGTTCACAACATCATCCAGCCTCTAGAGGGCAACGATAAAGTCTGAGTGAGAGATATTTTTATATTTCGTTTTAAGAGTTTGCTGCTGTTTCTCGTGTTTTATCATATGATGAAGCTCCTAAAATGTTAATTTTCCCAGATTTTGTTTTTGCATATCGATGCGACGATGTAACACATGTAGTGTTCGTGTCATCACCCAAAGGTTACAAATTAAGGGTTTGGAGAGGTGTGTGGCATAGCAAACATGCTTGAGAGGCTAAATGTTTCAACTGTATTAACATATTCACATTGAATTTAAAACCTGTTTGTACCAGATTTTTTCTTTTGTAAAGTTGACCTCTTTTAACACTGGTGTTGATGGGAATGTACTCATTTCAAGGACCAGCCTCAAGTGGTCAGTCGATGAATTGCAGCTAATGAAGACATTTCCTATTTTGCAACTGGAGAGAAATTGAAAGGTTGCTGCTTGATGAGTATTTTTTCATTAGGAAGGGAGGAAGAAACTTGATTCTGGAGAGATCTGATCGACGATTCTTCTCCTAATCGAGAGTGGGCACCACACACACTGCCACTGTGAAACAATTACACATTTTCATCCTAAAAGCCAAAACGCTCCACCTATGTTACAATAGCAAAAAAGCGGTTTTCTACTCCAAGAATTAGCATGAAAACTATTTATTTTCGTTTAAGTCTCAAATAACATGATGAATCAAATCTGCAAATCTTTTAAAACATTTTTTAAAGCATACAATTTCTGGGGCTCAATAAATTCCTTTTAAATTCCAATAAATTCCATTTCCACCAAAATGTTAATTTTATTGATTAATTTTCCTGGCACATGATTCACTATAGAATGTGCAGCACTGTGGTCCTCCTGACTGTAATTTGCTAACGTCTTCTCTATACTCCTAAAAATGGAGAACCACAATCAAGACAAAGCTGTTCTTATTTGGACCTTGTCAAGGACCCTGGGGGTAGGAGATGGAAGCATGGGATCGGGAACTTATTTATTTACACTATATTCTGAGTTTTGTACAGTACACTGAGGTCCTTTAAAGGGAACGGAACTCTGCATTGTACGAGTAAATCTTGGAGCCAACAACGGGGAGGTGCCAGAAACCGAATAACCAACAATGACTGCAGAGATTATTACTAGAGTAGGAAACTGGAGTGGAGTTGAACGATATAATAGACAGAGAGGTGGTTGACCCAGAAGAGACACAGCAATGACGCGGAGATCCAAGATTGCAAGGAGCTATCATGGAAAGTCGGGGTGTTTGTGAACTGTAGATCTGACAACGGAGGAGGTGTGTGGATAATCTCTTTAACAGAGGGAAATGGAGTGTTCTGATTGGTTTCCTGAATCACCAGGGTGGTTTTTATGTTTGTTGCCATATTTATGCAGAAAAATATTTAGTCTTTTAACGTATACTTTGAGTAAGTTCTCTTCCGCAGGTAGCTCACTTGAATGCATTGGAATGCGCGTCAATGCTTTCATTTCCTTTTTTCTCTCCCGCTCACTCTCTCTCTCTCCACAGATCAAGTATCCATTTGTGGTAAACTCTCAACCCCTTAAACTCACTCCAATCCGTTTGCCTTTCATGCCAATAATTTGCTTGATATGGTCAAACAGTGGCACGTTTGGGGAATATTGACGGAGGACGCGGGAGA
Organism: Danionella cerebrum; assembly: GCA_007224835.1. Taxonomy (NCBI): domain Eukaryota; kingdom Metazoa; phylum Chordata; class Actinopteri; order Cypriniformes; family Danionidae; genus Danionella; species Danionella cerebrum. The sequence goes on from SRMA01025593.1 coordinate 74,499, forward strand.
GTGCGAGATAAAGACTTGTTCTGAGGATGAATAGAGCGCTTCTCCGCTCTGCCCCAACCAGACTTTATTGGTCTTATCAGGGTCTCGCAGGCACACATGATAACTCTGAAGGGCAGAGGGATCTTTTGGGGCTCACTAGCGGAACCTCTGTGGTTAATTGTGTCCAGTGAGGACCGATGTCCAGTCTGTCTGTTGCAATTTAAGCATTTACAGGGGCAGACGCACTGAGCAAATGGGTTTCTCGCTGCACTTGCATTGGCCATGGTATTCAGGTCCATGTGCATCAGTCCAGACTTGGTGTTTTGTAGCGACAGGTCGGTAATGCAGAATAAATAGAGGAGAGTGACCTTGATCACGTTGAGTAAGAGGATGTTGAATCTCGGAAAAGCATTAAAAACATGCTGGTGGAAAGGCTTTGTGACAAAGGGGTCTCTCAACTAATTGATTTTGCTCTAGAGCAAATCTATGCACGACTGAAAAATGGCTCAACTTGGAAATATAATTCTTTGATTACCGGTGTCTTTTATGGTGAACTACATGTTGTGTCAAGATTATCTTGGTATAATGTGGATTTTGAGAGTGCAGAAACAAGAAAAAAAATATCTGTCATTATTGTCATCTTTCAGCAGGAATATAGGCTTTACTACAAGTTAATGCTAGCTCCTATCTCATCTGAAATGTGTATCGCATTTATGTTACTTTGTCTCGCATCTTGCTCAATGGCCAATCAAGAGCAGTTGTCTGTCATCTTGGCTGAAGAGAAAAACTGATCCCCGCTCCTGGAATTGTTCTGTCACTGGATGGATTGATTCATTCTTCAGTGTGCAGGGACCACTAACAACTACTTGTCTCCCTCTGATTATATCTTAGCCTACAGATTATTGAGTTACAGACTCTAGGTACTGACCTTGGCCAAGTATTAATGTTTCTTAGTGCTGGACCTGTTTCCGGTAAAACGTAGTGTTCTGTGTTTTTAGCTGCTGAGCTGAAAGAGTGGCTAGTGTTTGTGTGAAAACTGACTCACAAAAATCACATGGGTGATGTATTGAAACTATAGTTAGGAATAATGTGTTAACAACCTGATATTATACACAAACAGTCTAACGTTTATACACAAAACACTGTAAACAAAGAATACTTTCAGAAATATGGTTACAGTGGTACAATAATGAGGTAAGAGTGAAGCATGGTGGCGGTTCCTTGAATATTTGGGGCTGGATTTCTGCAAATGTTGTTCAGGATTTGGACAGGATTAACACTTAGAAGTCTAATCACAGTGGTGTTTTGAATTAGGTAGGAATGACGCAACGCAGCTATTGTTTTTTTTTTTTTTTTTGAATCAAAAATTTTCCATATGAAACGTGTACACACCTCAGCTCCTAATATTTTGTATTCCCCTTGTAGATCAAATACAGCCTGAAGTCTCTTAAGGTAGTTGTTGATGAGGTCTCTTTTGGACAAGCAGCTTATTTTTCTTGGCAAAAAGCCTCCACCTCTTGTAAATTACACATTTGACTTCTCCCCTGAGTGGTACAATGATATTGAGCACAGGAAACTGAGTTCACTTTGTTCTGGAGTAATCAATGACAAGTGGACTTGGCCTTGTGTTTGGATCATTGTTGTGTTGGAATTTTCAGTAATGTTTCATGCGTAGCTTCAGGGCTGATGACTGATTAGTGCACTTTTTTCTCCAGTTTCCTTTGATAACATGCTGCATTCAGCTTCCCATCAATGTTGGCCGACTTTCCTGCGACTTTGGAGCTAACACATCCCCAAAACATCAGTGACCCGCCTCCGTGTTTCACAGTGGGGATGATGTTTTTCATGTTGACTCCTCTAATAATGTAGGATTTATGGTTGTGGCTTCATTGCTCCAATAAGTTTGTTCCAAAAGTCTCTACTCTGTTTGGCGTATTGAAAGCAACGTTGTGTCATTTGCGTAGTAATGTCTTTCTTCTGGCAATTCTACCATGCAACCCATTTTTTTGAGTGACTCTAACCCTTCTGTGTCAGTTTTTGTGTGAAAATCACAAACTTTTTTGATAAACTTTTAGTCAGGGTCATTTGGAAAGTTTCAGTTTGTTATTAGGATTTAAAAAGAGGAAAAACTGTTCATTTTTTTCTGAAAAACAGCCAAGAAAAATATATAAACCTATGAGTTAAACTGTAAATGTCCATTATTGATGACATTTTTATAATAAATCAATATGTTAGGACGCATGTTTAAATTCTGCTTAATACATTCGCTTATATGGACTGTGCAAAGACAAAGACACAAAAGCCATATCCACTGCACTCGAGCCTCATGCTCTTTCACCGAAATTTTTTTGAGGTTTCCTCATTTAAATTCCTTCACCGAAGCCACCATAACAGCACTAGTCTCCGGTATCGCAGATTGCCGCAAACTAACTGGCAGATGGTAGCATTGTGACAAGGGTATTGTCTCTGACATTATGTTAAGAGGGTTGCTCTTGATCGAGTTAAACCATTGGAAGGCTTGTGCTGGAGCTCAGCTGGGCTCAGTGAGGCTTTCATTTTATCTGGGTGAAAAATCAGAGTATCTCTCCTATTCTTTGGTCAGCATATCTTCTAGGCCCTGGCCAATTGGATTGTGCCCATCACATGACTGACATACGCAGTGTGACAGCCCTGAGCCAGGTGAAGGCATGCTATTTCTACTCTGAATTCATACTGGCATTCTCCATTTTCTCAGCATAAAAGCCAGACAATGCAGATGGATTTTCATTTGATGTATCCCCGGTGGATGAAAAAAAAAAGATGCAGTCCTGTGTGTGAACATATCATACTCTCAGAGAGCTCGGGGAGCAGTAAAATGGGTTTCGAGTAGTTCAGGGTGATGGAAATTTGCTGTAGAGAGGTTGCATCTTCCCTGCTTCTGAATTGCATCAGTTAAGTCTGAACTTTTGAGCAGTGCGGTGAGGATGTGCTCAGGTGATGCCCCTGGTCATGCTCTTCACATGTAAATGTGGCTGAACTTGCCCCGATTATAAAGCAACTAATTACAACTAAAATCAAAATTACCGCAATCAAGTAGTTTTCCTCAGAAATTGTAATTTAGTGAGTAGATTTAAAAATGTATACTTTTTCTTGAATACAATTCTACACTTCTAGTTCTGTATCTGTGCTTTTCTTCATCCTGCCTTAACTATTTTATTATTGTTTTTTTTATGTATTTTTTCTACAGTTATTGGCATCTATCCTGTCCAATCAAATTGCGAGAAACGATCCCCCAAAAATGAGATCTACCAAATGTACCCAATCCAGTACAATGACATAAATTAGCAGAAATAGAAATTATTTTACATAAACAGCTCGTTTATTTTCTTTCATCGTTTCAATCACCAGGAAAACGGTTGAATGTTTAATTAAGTGGTGATTATTCTCTTTCTACAGTTTGGCCCTCTATCACTCTTTCATTCTCGCTGCTTCACTCTTGCTCCTCTCTTTTTTTTCTCCTTCTGTCTTGCACTATTTCTTTCTTGACTCTCTATGCTCTTTATTTTTCACTTTCTCTTTTTCGATTTCTAACTTTTTGCTTTCTGTTTCTCTTTTCAGTCTGTCTGTCATCTATTTCACTCTCATTTTCTCTCTCCCTTCTCACCTTTCTTTTTCTTGCAGCTCTCACTCTCTCTTCATGGTGTCTATCTGTCTCTTTTCTGTTTTTCCCTCCATTTTCTCCTCTCTTTATTTTCTTCTCTCCTTCTTGCTCTTTCTATTTGTTTCTTTCTTCTCTTTCTCTCTCTATCTCGGTACCGCTCCTCTTTTTATCTTGTTTAGAAACACCCTTTAAAAAGTGGCTCTGATTTGAGCTACATTTTTAATTTGTAGAATATTAATTTATTAGTGCAACACTGTCTTCTCTTCTGTAGAGGAGCTACTTTTCACTCGTACTTTGAGTCATATTTAGAACAGATTCTTTTATTCTACTTTATCAAATAACTTGAGTATTATAGTTCGGTACTCTTTCCACCACCGCCCCTTTCTCTGTCTTTTCAGAAAAATCTGTCCCAAAAGGAAAATAAATATGTTTTCAAAACACCAGAGACTACTTGACTAAAAATACAGCTAGTCTCCAAGGTGACTAAGCAAAGATTTCACATCTTAGATCTAAGCTTTCGACTTTTCAAAGGACTTCCTGTTCAAAATAAATATTGACCTTTTATTTTTAGTGTCCCATCCCTTTTTGGCGGAATGATTTGGAAGATATTATTTTTAGTTTAGTTGTTTTTGTTTATTGCCCTCCCCAAGTATGACTGTAACCATGGAAACATGCAATTAAGCGAGGGCAGGAAACAGTAGCCAGGCCTGTATATGCTCTGAGCCAGTGTAGCCAGCATGTGTGTTCACTGGATAGAATCCTTTCACGCTCCATCTCACCCAGTAATGCGCTTTATGAATTTTGAAGCAAACATTTAGTGCCACATTTTCTTACTCATCCCATTTTTCCTTCTCTTCGCAGGGAATGCATTGCGCAGCATGTTTGCGATGACCGGGGTTATTATTTGGCTCCTGACACACTATTAAAGAGAAAAGTCATATCAATGGGGAGACAGCAAGGATGGGGAGCTGGTTAAATATTTTATGAACGTTGTTTATCATGGTGTATGTATCACAGACTATACATAATTTAGGAAAGTAATATTGTCTCTCCCTAGTTTGCTATTACTAACTCTTCTCTTTAATGGCATTGGAAGAGGTAGGTTGTGTGTCAAATTACCAAGCGGTGCATTTTTGCTTCCCCAAATCCCAGCTTCTCGCTTTCTTTTTTCTTTAAGCACTGCTGCAGGCCCTACTGACTCACCCTCGGAGAAGGGTTGAGCCGTTCTATTAAATTTAATAAACTGTGTAGAAGATAATGAGAGCTATGTGTGGGTGAAATGGAAGCAGGGCTTGATCAGGGCAAACTGTGGTTTAGTTATGGGTGCTTTACTGCTCGCCTGATTAGTTGCAGCTATTTTTGATTCATCGTGAGGGAAAGAAGTAATTGAATACTTTTGCCCACGTTTGCCACAGACAAAGAAATGATCAGTGAATGGATTTAATGACAGCTTTGTTCCAACTGTGAATAAAGAAGACATTTTTGACCAGAATTTGCAAGATTTCTGCCTGACAGATGTCGTTGGCTTTGCTATTTGAGGCTTAGTACCTGTTTTTAACCCGTAGAGGTCTCTGCACACAACTGCGCTTGTGCCAATCATAGCGGCTGTTTTGTAGTAGGAAGGACGTTGACCCACCTATTGTTTGATTTTGATTTCAGATATAATGTGTAGGTTTCAAAAAAGTTACTAGTTTGATATTTTCGGTTTTAAATAACAGTTATGACACATAATTTGCAAGGAAATTTAAATAAAAATGAGTGTGAAAATTTGCAATCGTGGTAAAAAAGTGGTAACTTTTGGAAGAGCAATATCTGTAATATTACCTTTTTGGCACAAAAGGTGCTTAGAACAGTGAGACACAAGTGATGCGACCAACCTATTGTTTCAGTTTTTTTTTTCAAACATAATATGTAGGTTTCAAAAAGGTTATTTGTTTTGATATTGTTGATATGACACATACTTTTCCAGATCCCCCATCGGTCATTACCATCTACTGGTGAAAAGAAGGGATAGCCATTCGAAGTACAAACCTGTGATATGGCTTGTGTTTTTCAAAGTTCTGTCACTAAAAAATGTCAGTAATAAAAAATGCTCCAAAAAGCCCCGGGCTTCTAACGATTAAGTCATTTACAAACTGTCTTTAGTGTAAAGAAGAGCAAAAACTAATAGAAGTGATGGCATGGCCTCTGATCCCAACATTATCCACTAAAGCTGTGGTTAGACCTCCATGCAACGTAGAGTTCAAATGTGTTTTGTTTTGAAGGCACCAGCTTTTGACTTGATTTAGATTTCTCTTTGTTCATTGCCTAGATGTTGTTTCTTGCCCATTTTTCAAAGCATTTAATGTTCAGCACATAAACTGGATTGAAACGAGTAGCCAGTGCTGGACGCAATTGCATTTCCATATTGAAAACCAGAACTTTTCTTTGCTTCTTGAGACCTTAAACCAGTCAAACACGTCAAAGAAAGACACAAAAAAAGTATGTGTATTTCAAGAGATTTCTTCACAAATCTAATGAGCCCTCGGCACCCACAACATAGAGGAATAGAGGTCAATGCCTTTTGCATCCATCAATATTATGTTCAACATTCTCTCCTGATGCCCAAGGCATTTTATGCACAAATGAAAGAAATATGAATGCTGCTCAAGATAATCACAGTGAAGCTCAGGAGTGTGGGAGACGGTTGGAATTGTTTTATTGATTTGTCTGTAAAGGTATGAGCAGTGCTGCATCACGTGCTTCCATGATGATGGATGAGGTTGCCCAACTCCAGAATATAGAACATATCTCTGTTCCAGGTAGGGGATGTGTAATCGAGATGGCAGCTCTAACATTACTGATACGTTCATCATGCTTTGTCTTAGAGACAGGCCACTAACGGGTATTTCCATCGACAGCCCTCCCAGCTTACACACCCAGAGCCTACATGTACTTCAATCATCCACTGAAGTACACCCTATCAGGTAGTTCCCTCTTTTGCCTTCAGAACTGCCTCAATACTTCGTGGCATAGAGTCAACAAGGGACTGGAAACATTCCTCAGAGAGCTTGTTCCATATTGACATGATAGCCTCACATCTATGATATGAAACTTCCGTTTCACCACATCGCAAAGGTGCTGTAGTGAATATGGTGACTGTGGAGGCCATTTGAGTACAGAGAACTCATTGCCATGTTCAAGAAACCAATCTGAGATGATGGGTACATTGTGGTCGTAAAAGGATGGACATGGTCAGCAACAATGCTCATAAAGTCTAAGGCATTGACATGATGCTCGGTTGGGCCCAAAGTGTGGCAAGAAAATACCCCCCACATCATTACATCACAACCACCAGCTTTAACCACTGATACAAGACTGGATGGATCCATACTTTCATATTGTTGATGTCAATTTCTGACCCTGGCATCTGAAGGTTGCAGCAGACCAGGTAACATTTTTCCAATCCTCTATTGGCCAATTTTTGGTGAGTCTGTGGGAAAAGTAGCCTCAGTTCCCTGTTCATAGCTGACAGGTGTGCCAGCTAGTGTGGTCTTCTGCTGTTGTAAACCATCCACCACTGGGATTGACGTGTGTTCAGAAATTCTGTGAAATCACTGAGAATCCGGGGAAATTTTCCTTTCACAACATGGAGACTTTGCAAAAATCAAACTGAGAACCTCAGCAAACTTCAAACTGACCAAACAGAGGTTATCAGTCTACGCAAGAACATACCAACCACCCAAGGCTCTTGAAGGGGTTAGAAGTTTCCTGACCCCCCAAAATGGGGGTTTGTTAGGCTAATCATAGAAAGATCATTTTATCCCTAGCAACTAAAATGTTTATCATAGCAACCAATTTTTTAAGCTCTATCTCAGCAATGATAGACATGGCAGTTGATTTATATAGCTTATTGTGACAAAGGGAATATTATATTATGTCCCCTTGTCGTGGTGTGAATGAGGGCCAGAGGCTCTATGGTAAGATGAGTATTCCACAGTGGAAGGCACCAAATTTAAACGATAAATGCATGAAACAAAACACAACACACCTACATCCAAAAGCTGTGCTATAAAACAAAACCAAAAAAAAATGAAGTTACTAAACTTTAAAGAGATAAGTCTGACTGGATTCAGGCAAGAAAACCAGACTTCAGGAGCCTTCCACTTCGCTACGGGTAAGTGCACCCATCCACATCGCTTTCATCAGCCTCGGTTAGAGATTTCCCCTCCCCTTTTGGTGCTGGCTGAGCGCACCTTAAATACTCTCCTCCTCATCTTGTCCTAATTGGGAGAAACCATTCACAGGGGGAACCCAGGTAAGTATATTTCTTATTGCATACATCTATTGTGGCTCCTCCTCTTTAATACATATCTAAAAACATTCTCTGGGGGTGAGGAATGATCAAAGGGCATCATCACACCCCTTTATAGCGACTGTTTACCATAGCAACCACTTTGACATATCACTATCCCAGCTAAGAAAATCATAGAGACATGATGGTTTGCTTATATTACGATTGTATATGACTTCTTCATAGCAACCAAAAATACCTTGGCAACCATTCCATTTCTTTTAAATGGTACTTCCAAAAGTTTGTGCACACAGGGTCCTGGGTATTTTCTCTTTTTCTGACTATTCTCTGTAAGCCGTAGAGATGGTTGTGTGTGTTAAAATCCCAGTTGTTCAGCAGTTTCTGAAAAAAAAAACCTGATCAGTCACCTTCCCCATTCTGATGCTCGTTTGAAATGCAGCATGTCTACATGCCTAAATGCATTCAACGGCTACCATGGGATCGATCAGACATCTGCATTAACAAGCAGTCGGACGGGTATACCTAATAAAGTGGCCGGCGAGTGTAGTATAAATGCACCCGTCAGATGTGCCATCATCAATCTATATATTAGCAAAACGACATGATTGCGTGTGAAGCAGCGACAAAGCAACAACACCACGCTTCTGTCACGCTGCATCGTGCCTCGTTAATTTAAATCATAAAGTATCAGTTCAATTAGGTCTTCGTTCATCCGGCGTAGATTGTTGTCTTAATTCATGCTGTGACTTTGTCAGTCGATTGGAGAGTCGGTGGAGGAAGGCAGAGAAATCCCCTCATTTAGGCTCATAGCATGGAGACCCTGGGCGCACCTCTCACGGGAAAGCCACTGTTATAAGTGCTTCAAAGTTGTGCTAAGTAAATAAGATGACGCTGAATTGAGGAGGACGGGAGAGTAATAAATGAAAGCAATAAACAGAACCTGATTAGATTATCCTAAGATAATAGTCTAGAAGGGTAACTTCAAATTGCATTGCTTTTCATATTTGAATTTATATTGAGTTTCTCGCTGCACGCTAATCTCTCTATTGACTTCTTTTTATTGCACAATAGAAAGCCACAGCCCTTGAACTTTTCAGGCAAACATGTGTTATTGTCACCATCAGGCAATTTGACAATCTAACAGTGTCTCTTATTTAAAGAGGCGGAGGTAATTATAGGAATCGCAGACAAATAATTGTGCAGATTGAAACAGCCACACAATGAAGAGATGAGGCGAGTTCCCTTCCTCTTAGCTTGTTCCTCGAGACACCGTACGTGACCAGTGATCTCCTCGACTGCTTTGCCTTGTCATCATTCAACATGTCACCATTACAATTATTGCGGAGTCCCAAGCACAAAGGTAAAGCTGTTGCACATAATAGGAACAAATTAAACCAGTGAGAATGAAATACGAATCTGCCTTGTGCCCCTTTCTTATTTAATGCACTCTTATCACACGGGCACGAAGGAGCGCATTTTCAATAATGACAATTTATACAGACTCCCGCTGCCTCTGCTACCTACTGTCCAGATCGTATCAGCTTATCGAAGGAGTCGTCCTTGAAGCTCTGCAGCTAACTTGCCTGCATCCCTTCAGTGCAACGCTACGCCTGCGAAATCCAGCCATGTAGTAGCATCTGTCAATCACAGCACGGGACGAATCCATCGAAAATTCAATTAAACAAGATGAGCAAGTGGAAATGAGGGGAGGGAACACATTCACTGCGAGTTTGTAAAAACGAGAACGGAATAATCCCATTAGCAACCTGGTAGGAAGCAGGAGGCGCTGTGGAAACAAATGGCGTTTTGCCAATTTTAATTTGTGTAAATGTAAAGGGGTGCACCGGGGAGACCTGGATGAATGCTAACCCATTACCGATATTGTGTTGGAGGCTCATAAATAACCATAAACATCGCCGGGGAGGAATCTCTAATCCACTGTACGGAGCTGTCCATCCTCTGTCCCCTTCCTGTCCCCTTGCTCTCATTTGCACCTAAAGTGGGATGCTGAGCATTAACACACAGGACCCTACAAGGTGGCCTATTTTGTAACGTGTCGGGTTGTAATGCATGAGGGAGTAGCGTCACGCCATCAAAAGGAAAAGGTAGGGTCTCTCTCGGATGAAAGGATTATAGTCTGCTTTTACATTTCATTTCAGTCAAGTGCCATTTCACCGGAGGTCTACAAAGTGACTTGAAAACATTGCTGGAAGGACGGCTGTCTGCTACAAGCTCGCGCTGTTAGTTCCTAATTCTCGCACTTATGGTCGGGAGGGGGGATATGTTAAGATGGCACTGCTGATGATGAAATGATAAAAAGGCCACGTACACGAAAACACCCTAATAAACATTGCCAGGCGCTAAGAAATTGGAATGTCAGGGCAGGATGGAATACATATTAAACATCATGTCTCGCCGCACTTCAAAGCAGCAGGGATGTAGTTACACAGAGGTCACCTATGACAAGTCCTTTAGTCTCCCTGCCTGATGCAGCTCTGTGGGGGCTGCTGCTAACCCAATTTATGTAGACTGTCACCGGGATTTTGCAGCAGTGACTGCTATCACACTGATCTACACTATAGCCTCCTGCTGCTCACGAAGAAAAAAAGGGAGATATTTTCTCGTCATAGTGTTGTCAGATGTCATATTCGCCAAGGACCTTGCAGTCAACTAATGCCTTTCAGGTTCTTGACCTTATGCAAGGATTGCGGTACGTCCGAGAGAGGCCTCCTGCTAAACGTATCAGCAAGGACTGCTAAGAGGCATGAGATTGACTACTGTGATTGCGTTTCATATCAAAGGCTGCGCGCAGTCAAAGCGGCTACTTAATACAATAGGGTTAACGAGCGGGATCCGCATGCTATCCCAAGGCAATATATATCTGTCAGATCAGTAAGAGGATAAAGAAGATGGCTGAGGAGATAATGACACTGATACGAATGCAGGAGTGGGTTTGTAGTTTTTACTCCACATCAAGTGGGAAATTGGCTTTGTTGCAAGACACATTGACGGTGTTCGGAGGTAACAGATTAAAGGAGTTTATAAAGCAGTTTCTGAACTCTTGTCACTTCATGTCAAGTACAAGCGTGGCTGGTTTCAAGGGATAATTGGCTAAAAATATGTATTAAATAATAGATGATTTACAGTGGGTAGCACTGTGGCCTTCCAGTTAGAAGGTTGTCAGCTCGAGGCTCGCCAGTGAAATGATTATTAGTTGAATAATCTAAATTCTAATTGAATGTTGCCCTGCGATGGACTGGCGACCTGTCCAGACTGAACCCCAGCCTCTCGCCCAATGAATGACTGATTTACAGTTTATCGACCTGTTCCCCAACAGATATAACCGTTAGAAGGGTTAACCATCCGTGTTTTTGTTTGAGCGTTTTTGACTACTTAACAATTTGCTCAATTGAATTATCTATAAAACAGTTTTTTTACAAATATTTAAATTCGAAAATAATTTCACAATACTACTGAAATTTTTCCAAAAATTCCGACTTTTACTGCACAAATTGAGACGAATTAAAATTTCATAAATCCCACAAAAAAAGCAATCCCACGATCAAAACAATGTGAAAATGTGAACTTCTTCTAAACCTTATGCACTTTTTGTGCTATTGTGTGCTTTTTTGAGCCATAACTTTGAGACACACAAGCCATATCACAGGTCTTGTACTTCTAAGGGTTATCCCTTCTTGTCGACGCTAGATTGCTCTGATTTAAAATTGAAACTGAAAGACAATTGCTTGAAATTTAAAACCAAACATATCAAAGCTAATAATCTTTTTAAAACCGAGACATTTTATTTGAAAAAAATAAGTAAATAAATAAACAATAGGTGAGCCACATTAGAGACTTCTCAGGGTTATTCAATGTTTTTCAAACAAGATTCAGAAGGTATCACTTACATCAAGTCAGTAAATCTCAGCAACTTTATTAGGTACACCTGTCCAAGTGCTTGTTAATGCACATTTCTATCAGCCAATCACATGACAGCCACTAAGTGCATTAAGGCATGTAGACATGGTCAAGACAATCTGCTGCCACTCAATTCAAGCATCAGAATATTCGGAAAGGTGATTTAAGTGACTTTGAACATGGCATGATTGTTGGTGCCAGATCTAGTATTGAGTATTTCAGAAACTGCTGATCTGCTGGGATTTTCACATGCAAGAAACTCTAGGGTTTTCAGAGAATGGTCAGAAAAATAGAAAACCAGCAGTTCTGTGGCTACAAATGCCTTGTTTCTTGGCACTCTTTACAATTGAGGTATGGAGAAGAATATTGCAACACACAACATATCGAACTTTGAGATCGATGGGCTCCAGAGGAGAAATCTGTCAGCTAAGAACAGGAAACTGAGGCTACAATTTGCACAGGATCACCAAAATTGGACACCAAAAAAAAAGTTATCTGGTCAGTTGAGTATAGATTTACTATTATTTACTGTATTTTAATTATTGATTCACATTTTTGGTTTTATAATACTTATGATGTGTACTTGTGTTCTTTGGCACTGATAAAAATAGCATCTGGGGGGAAATCACACGTCTTTTTACTAAATTACAGAGTGACATCATGTAGTGACTTTTGGTTCAGCCAATCGTGACTTTTCTTTCTGAGGAGTTAATAAACCTTTATTTTTGATTTGGGTAAAGATTTAAGTAGCGGTTCAAGTTATAAAATAGTTATGTATATTCTTTAAAGTTTATAAAAGTATTTACAAAGAAATGAAACAGGGAATTCTTAATTACACTCAATGGGGAAATTGATTGGATTCAGATAAATCACAGGGAGCTGTACGAGGAATCAGTGGCACTTAATGAACACTGAACAAAAAGGGCTTTTAACCAACAAGTTTTACTTATATTTTCATAAACAAACATGCTGAAGTTTTTACAGAAGGTATGGAGGTATTGACGCCATCCAATGTTCCATTTTCAATGTTTTATTTTCAAAGCTCCAATCTACTTCCGAAAATGCTCTCAGTGTGTTAAATGTATTTTAGCACATTAGCAAAGTTTCAGTATTGCTCAATAAGAACTAATTTTAAATAAATGGTTTCCTAGTTATGGGCCTCCTTGAATGCATGGGGATCGAATAATGTCTACATGGGTTTTAAAGGCTTTCAAGCAGTGGTACCTGCAGAAAAACAAGCTTAGTGCGCAAAAATATGTTTAATACAGTAGGATACTCTTACTATAAATTTATGTAGTTAACAGTTTTCATTCCAATGAATTACAATGAATATGTCACTTGCAGCCCAGGGTCTACTGTTTGGAGGCCAAATAATATAGCTGTGGCAATTTTTTTCATACCCTATGCCTTAAAAACAGCAAAAAAAATGGCATGGTGGACAAGCACCTGCCTGTGTTTGATTGAAAACATCATTAATGTAATACAAAAATGCAGCCCCAAACATTCAATAAACCATCACAATGCTTAACTCATTATTGCATCTGCCCTTCAAACAAACTTTCTTCTGCTTTAGTTTTTATTTATTTATTTATTTATTTTTTTAATCGATAGCATCTGCTCCCTTAAATGACTTTTCTCATGACGTGATGACAGCGGTAAGTCAGCTGTGTTCTCTGTAGACGTACCATAGCTGTCACATGGTCCCGCCTAGTTTTTTTTTAGGGGACAATTGAAAATCCTTAAAACCGTTTGTGTAAATGCCATATTTTCTGGGGAAATAATTTTAAAGTTCATCTTTTTTTCCATAGACTTGTATTGGGTGGCAATTGACTTCTTTCTGGAGGAATTAGAAATTAAAGGAGTGAAAAATTTAGGAAATCAGAGAAAGTATATGAATAATAGTGAATTCTGAAATAACCTCAGGGATTTGATCACCAGGCTTCACACCTTTTGTACAAAACTGCAACACTGCTTTCATGGCATTTTTTTTTCTGATTTGTAAAACCTGAGTTGAAATGACATTTTGGACGGTTTGTACTTTAGCTGTTGGAACTCTATGTTGATTTTCCAAGGTGTATGAAATATTCGACATAAATAAAGCCAAGAGGAGAATGAAAATCACAAGTTTGGACTGAAATGCACAGTAGCTCACTTAACTAAATCGCCTCGTGGTGCAGAAAAGCTGTAGGATTTTACACATCACTTTGGACTTGTTTACGCTAAACCCCCGAGCCAAAGTCAGGCTCAATGGTGTGAACTTGAGAGGGATCACAAGGATGACTGTGGCACAGGCGCGTGGAGTGACAGATGCAGTCATTTACATGGCACCACGTGGATACGGTCCACCGACTACCACTCGCGCGCTCTCCGTTTCCCGTGCTGCTCGTCTTTGCGCGCAAACGCTTTACCTCCACTGAGAAAACAGGAGGCACTTTTCCTTTGCGTGTTCGCTGCCCGACGCACAATGAAATCTTGGCAGCTAATTGCAGTCGTGGGAGATGCCCTTCAGGTAAGACACATGAGCGGAGGGGAGAAAGGAAAAAATGAGCGCGTTGGTTAGAGGAGGAAATTGAACGCGAAACCGTTGGATGTTTTCAGTGCGCTGCCGTTAAACCTTCTGCCGACACGTTTTTCTTCTCTTTCGACTCTCGCTTGAACCTTATTGCAGCATCAAAGGTTAGTGGTGACATCTCAACAGCTCGAATTCTTGCATCTTGGTGCACGCCTGAGGTTTGTGGCGTTGAGGGACATTTCCCAGGGACCTGAGAGAGACAGGTGCTTTCTGCATGGCATGTGCTTGGGTACTGGCATGCTCTGAGATCTCCCGAGTTAAGGAATGGTCCATATCTCATGCTCTCCCTCTTTAATTGGGAAACACTTTGTGAGCTGAACCCCAAAGGACACAAAGTTAAGCTTGCAGCAGTTTGGTTGCACATAGCTGCAGGGTTTGTTTGTTTGTTTGTTGTAGTTCATGGTTCACCCTCTCCTTGAAAGTTCAGGGTATTGTGCATCTTCTCACTCTGCGATCAAGACATGCATCTCTTGACAGCGGGAGTCAGATTGCAAGGGATGAGACTGTGCATTGCAAACCTACCTGACATTGAAATATGAAATAGGGTTACAAAGAAGATGACACAAACAATAACACCTTTCAAGTTGTCACTTGGAGATGGACTGATGGTTGCTTTCTCATCGCTGGTTGCTGTGGGTATAGAGCAATCTTTTTGTGGACATGGCAGAAGTAGCTTAGTCACACTGTCTGTTTGAGCTAGTAACTTTCTATAGGAATTTCAATGAGGTTTGAAAATAAAAACGCTGTTTTCATGTGTGGATAAATGCACAGTGCAGTTTGTGTTTGTTTAGGACTACAGATAACGGTGATTTAGCTAATTCATTAATCTCAGGTCGATTCATTGGATAAGCTTTTTTTACTGTTATTTTCTATATCAGAAATGTCAACATGTGAATCACATTCAATTCAAAATTTAGCATGTATAATATATATATATATATATATATATATATATATATATATATATATATATATATATTATATACCAACATTTGAAAGTGTATATATGACATTTCAACAGTTTTGGAATTAGGGCATAATTTGGAAATTACTGTCTAATTTGTGCACTTATCAAATAAAAACAGAATATTTTATAATATATTTTTTTTTAGATGATATCCACAATTTTATCCTATGTTGTACTTTTTGAATCTTTCAATTTGGTTTAGTTTTAGGTTTTCATCCTCATTTTGGTTAATTTTAGTCTTTGAATGTGCCCGATAAAGGTAAACATTTTCAGAGCTTTACATTATTTAGGAGAAATCTATTTTCTGTTGCGTTTGATTGTGGTTAAACTGTTTAAATTCTTTTGTTCTGATTTCTGACTTCCTGAAATTTCTCTGGAAGTGATGCGCCTTCTGCATTTTAATTATTCATGAGCCCGACTTCTATTATCCCATGCGAAGATACAGCACATTAATTATTAATGATGCCTAACTCTTGAAAAGTCTGGTCAAGTTTCAAGACCACGCAGTAGTTTGGAGTTCATGGGTCGCAAGTGTTGCTTCCGTGGTGCTGAGGTGATTTCCTTGTGATGAAGTCAGAGCTAAACTTCGAGTGGTGGGTTAGCCACCAACAGACAACACATCGAAACTGTGGATTTGTGGCAAGCATTTCCTCGAGAAAACTACGAGAACTGTAGAGTTGTGGACCTGGAACTTTTATCATGGCCCTTTAAATAGTTTATTTTAGTTTTGTATTTGATACTTTTAGTAGTAGTTTTTAAAACTTTAAGTTACGAGTCAAAAACAGCTTGGAAATGAAGCAATGTGTGCTCATTAGTTCAGGATAAATTCATTTATCAGCTATTATTTCCCACTGATTGCTATGTGTCACTATTTGTTTTTGCAGTATCACTCTTGTCCATTTATGCCACCATGCACAAATAGCATTTAGCTTTAGTTAGCTTTTAGAATGTGCCTGATAATGTGCCTGAGCGGAAGCTAAATTGTAAGCTAACCTGTTTTGTATTTCAAAAATACACATTGTTGAATCAATCTTGCCCATTTATGCCACCAAACTCCCCTGAAATGCATAAAAATAGCAATAAGCAGTACATGAGTCAAGCTTCTTTAGCTTTGTTCTGCTTTTCAATGCTGTGATTCACAGCCACTCAGCAAGTCTTGTGTGCTGTTCGTCCCGCCTTCCTTTATGATGATTGGATGTTATTGTGACATTGATGAGCGGATGATGTTCCTATCTCTTTAAAGCACTACTCTCTTTTTTTTTTGGTGAAAACTTTAGGACTTTAAACATGTTTGGCCTGGAATGTCTTACTTTTTTTTCTTAAATGGTCTGAAATATTCATTGAGATATGGGCAAGATGTGTTTACTATTACAAATTTTGTAATTAACAATCTGATTTGTTAGCCACATTCAGCAGAAAAACTCATGATTATAATGCTTAATGGCCAGCTGCAATAAAGGAGTGCTCCCTGCTAAGTATGTGGAACAAATCCAATATTTATCCTGGAGTCAATGGTTAAAATCATGGTTCCCCACTGAGGAACATTATACAAAAAAAACAACAGCTGAGCTTGTAGATGGTTACAATAGCGATGGTTTTCTTTATTTCCCTTTTTAACAGCGTTTGGAGACAGAATCGTGATGGCTGTGACTTGGTGCCAACAAATGGAAGAAAGTGTGCCAAGATCCATGGCACAACAATATGTCAAAATGCTCTGTATGGTTTCTCTATGCCTCAGATGATTTATGGTGTTATTTTCCACACCAAATGAAGTTGGCACTAATAGATGGACCTTGGAAATTCACGCGACTCTGGGTGTTTTATGAACGGAAAAAGATCATTTTGATTGGCAGCATTCATTTCATGGCCTTTTCATATAATGTTTTAGACTTGGAGAGTGAGCAGTAAAATAATAACTGAATATTTTCTGCACAGTCTATGGAAAGACCTTTGACAGTCTGGCGAAGGGAATTGGTGACTGAATAAAAAGGACACACCAGCAAGGCAATCTCAAATTTCAAGATCTATTTCATTCAAATATAGTCTGCTTTGACTTGTAATTTCAGACTGTATTCAAGCAGCTACCGGAGGAAAATACTTTGAGGAAGAACATTTCAGAGATGTTGAAATTATAAGGCATGATTAAATGCTGTCAGTCGATTCTTAACAACTCATTTTGGACATTTGGCTCTTTTGGAACAGACACAATCAAAACCATGATGGAACTCTTTGGTTTATAAGAGTTTCCCTGGATATTACTGGAGTCCTTTGCTTGCAATTTGCACGTTAATCTGAATCCATTTTTCATTTGATTTCTTTTACTTCTGCGGATTGTTAGCAATGATATTGTTCCTTCTGTTAAAAATCAGTCCATTTTTCCTAAATCTTTTTAGAATAAGAACTCTGAGTGGTTTCATCCTCCTCAGAATGTCAGCATTTAAGAAAGATCAAGTGGAAAGAAACACACTAAAGGTTTCAAAAAGTGAAATGTATTTGTTGTTTAAAAAAACACAACTTGTGCATGTTATTAAAACCCCACATATAGTGGAGGAAAATAAGTATTTGACCCCGTTGATGTCATTCAGACACCTTCGTCACCTTCACAAAACAACTTGGTACCCCTGTTGGCAATTCCAGGGAACAGATATATTTGGCCACTAGGTTTGCACACATCCTAGGATGGAATAAAAGTCTGGCTAGGTCATTGATGAACCTTTTTCTTGAGCTGCAGCTTTGTTTCTTTGGTCAGAGGTTTTGGTCAAATTTTGTCCTGGAATGATCCATGACCGATAAATGAGGTTCTCACCCTCAAATAAAATGTGCAAATAAAGTTTGAGTAATTAAAATGAAAAGCAACTATTGAAATATTTCAAACATATCTTTAAAACACAACATGGTTGTCATAGCGGTCACAATTTTCATTCTAGTACTGTGTTCCCATATTTTCCTCCAATATTTAGTTTTTTTTGAGCATTGAAGGTAAGAGATAGAGAGATTTCAGAAAACAGTATGCTTGATACCCTACACTAATAGTTAACCATTGAATTTCCCAATTGAAATCCGTATACATTATGGATTATTAATAAAAAGCAACCAACACAACATTTGTAATTGTGAAATCTTTTGGTATTTTCCACTGTTGATTCCCAAGTGTATTCCTTTGGATAAAAAAAAAAAAAACAAAACAGTGTCCAAAAATCTCTTTTAAACAAATCTTCAGTGAAAAGCAGATGTGTTCTTCCAAACACTGGCTTGCTCCTTTTTACCAGCCCTATTTTTAGAATAGTCTCTGGTTGTAGATAGAATAGAAGTTTTGTAGCTGTATGACCTGGAGTGGATGTATATTATAGGGTGAAAACCAGCCGTGTTCTTCCAAACACTGGTTCGCTACTTACCCACTCTTTTCAAAATAAGTTCAGATTGAAGGTAGAGCAGTTATTTTGTAGCAGCATCTGTAACATAGCTGCCTCTTTTTAGTCCTCAAGTTCATTTTAAGAAACTGATTTGAGCTCATTGTGTAGCTAGCTGGGGCTTTAACAGTTAGCAAGAGTGAGGTGGCGAATATAGCTTGTCACTACTAGTGGGATTGATTTTCTGTAACTCTGGCCACTTTGTTGCTTTTAAAGTAGTTAAAACAAAAACCTTTATAAATCTTGAAACTTTCACTGTAGCTTTTTGAGAAGTCCTATCAAACAGTCCCATGTCTTGTATTCAGCCCTCCTCTTCTTCATCTTTGTGTTCTTCATTGAATGTGGTCTTTTTTAGCATGAGTGTGATGAAGATTTAAAAGCATTGACATTTGATGAATCTCATTAAAGTGATGTACCAACCAAGCAACAGTGCTGGGTGATAAGAGAGTGATTTATTGTGTAATCCCAAAGGGTGAACTGTTACTGCAGTGTCGAGAGGAAAGTATGCGTGTTGGTTTGTTGTAGTCTGGGGTTTGCAATCGATATTGCTGCTTGTAGATGGTCTGCGAATGAAGAAGACTGCCAGAGAAGCTGGTTAATTGCATAGGATAAATGGAGGCATTCGGATTGGTCAGATGTAGGAACAGTTTGAGTGAATCCAAGGGTGGATGTTGGCCCTCATGGCAATGGATTTCAGGATAATCTGTTTTTAATCCTGACTCTGTTTGCATTGATAAACACACATTTCCAAATCTTAATTGGCCGTGGACTGTAGCATTCTAAATCATTAGTGTTTAGTACCAACATTATCTGCTTAAGACCTCAAGCACATGGCGTCTGAGTTGTAAATCTCTTGTTTGGACTGGCATTTAGTTATTTGTACGAATATTTTTTTTGTTTAATTGAAATTACATTGATAATCTTTGGAGAAATTCAATATTTGAGTCATTAGTAGGGGAGGTAGATTAAACTGCGGTGACCCAATTTAAACACAAATCAGAACTCTACTTGACCAATGGCTGGAGCTGGTGTCTCCCAATACAATGCCATCTCTTAAATTCAAACGTTTTTTTCCTTGTTATTACACTTAAATATTTTTCTGCTGCCAGCTAATAGAACATGCAAAGACTGAAAGTTAATGACATATATTCTAAGCTGCCAGGCTTGTCATTATTTATCTGCTTAATTAGCGGAATACAATATTACCTTGCCGTCAGAAGCCGTAATGGCAAATGCATTGCTATTAACTGACAGACATCCTAATTTACACATTAGAAAATTAAATGTTCATCTCATCAAATATATCACTTGGTAAATTGCACCCCATGGTTTAATATAGAAACATTATTGTTAAATTTAGACCATGATATCCTGAAATGAAATCTTTTAAAACGCTGGGTCTATTGTTGGCTTGGTGAATAAACATTTGCATTTATGTTTTTGGCAGATTTAATTCAACTTAGAACTATTTTGAATGCTTTGTTTGAATGTTTGAATCATATTAACCTCTGACCCAGAAAGAAAGGATCATAAGTAACCAAGTGTTTTCAGACTGCTGAAATCCAAACAAAGGAGAAGTAGATGGATTACTTCAATCTGTAGAAATATCTGGAATAAAACCTGCATTTATGTCTCATAAATGAAATGTTTGGCATCTTGAAATTATTGTTCAATTTACAAGCAAGGTAATCAATGTTAAATGCTTCACTCAATGTGAAATGCTGATTAAAAATGAATTATTCGCACCTTTTTTGTAAATAACAATTTATCGCTATAAAACAGTTTGGATATGTAAAATGTAAATAATTAATGTAAACTCAAGACAAAGAAAGTATTTAAATAAAAAATCTGATTGTTTAAAAAAAAAATTGTTTAGCTTCTTACACAGATTTTTTTTATCTAAACAACACACTTGAAAATAAACAATCATTATCCTCCAAATTAACGATTGGCTGAAAGCTATTAATATAAACACAACCTTTCAGTAAACAAACTTCAATAAATTAATTATAAGCATAAACTATCATTTAAGTGACCCCTTATTATTTATTATTTATTTTTTTGCTTTACCTGCAATTGTTAAATATTTTGACATGTTTTAAAGTCTACATTTTGAGCAATCATGATTTTGATCACATGACCAAGATGGAAGTAAATACACAGGGAAAACTATGAAACGGGCGAAAAGGCAAAAAAAAAAAGGCATGGATATAACTGTGAAAAAAAGTCTTTCATTAGCCCATACTTCTTACAAATATTAACAAAACTACAACCGTGTTAATTTTTAATGCATTAAACATTCCAAATTAATCGCATCCGCTAAAGTGCTCATTTTGATGCAGTTTTTAGAAATACATTCTTGCACAAATGTATGGCCATGAGTGATAAAAGAACTACTTTATTAAAAAAAGAAAAAGTAATAACATGATTTTACACACCTGTCAACAACTAGAATATCCAAAGATGTTTTTCCACTTTAAACTCCCTGACAAGTCCTACTTTAAAGTACGACCAGGCATTGAGGCTTTAAAATTGTCAGGAAATCCTATTTCTCGCCAAATATCCATGCTCACACAAAATTGGTCATCTGATAAGTTATTGGGTACACAGTTGGGTCCAATTCTTTTATCGTAATCATGTGATCATCAGAATAACTCACGCTTCTGCACCTTTCCTCATTAAAAGCAAGCCATTTTACCACTTGTTTGGCCATTCGGCGTCAGTAAAGAGCGTGGCTGGCTGGGAACGTCAATGAAAACCCTCTATGTATCGCCACAGTTGGTACTTTCTGTGTGGTCAACAAACAATAGTAGGAAATCCTGATCTCTAGCTATGATTTCTCAAATATTTCCAGCCTTTTTTGCCTTCAGGGAGCAGATACGGGTTTTATACAAATGTTGAACCGATATATCAGTTTACCTCTTGTAGAAATTAGAAGAGTTAACCTTTGTGGGTCAATAGCTCGGGAGCAGTGAAGGGGAAACAGCCACTGCATTGACCTTCAGTCCCCGAGTACATGACACTCCCTGATGAGCATTAGCAGCATGCTTAACATGTACTTTAATTTGTGTTTGCGTAGGATTTTATTGGCTCTGCGCATCTGTTTGGGAGCATGCATTTGAGGAGGGGCTTGTAGTCATGTCAGATTTCATGGGCATCAAGAGCTCTATCTGAAAGTCGGGCGTTTTTTCCCCCATGCGCTCTGAGGCTGAGGCCTGCTGGTGATGATAAGAGTGATAATTCAAAGTGATTCCGCACAGCATGGTTTTGTCAGAGCAGTCACCAACACCCCGTGGCACAGCTACACGCTTATGTGTCTTAAATACGCCAGCGGCTTTACTGTGGTGTGGTACACCAAGCCTTACTCATAGGTCAGATGAGTCATGGTTTTAACTTTTTCCCCCTTTTACAACGTAACGCAATCTGAAGGCTGTTAGGGAGAGAAGAAAACAGATTTAGGCCACACTTGCTCTTACACGAGATAGATCACATTAGGTTGGTGCTCTTGAGGTTTGCATTCAGGGGAAGTACAGGGCAATGCATCAGGCTAACTCTTGGCATAACGCTGAGGTATGCTTTTCTGCAGTTTCTTTTATATAATTTGTTCAGACTTCACCTGTTCAAGGAAGAGGGCTGTGAAATCACCGTAGCAAAACCATCTCAGTAGTTCCTTGGTTTCATCTACCTGAAAAAAAATAATTCCACCTTTTTTATATATATATATATATATATATATATATATATATATATATATATATATATATATTTATTCCTCTCGTTTTTAAATGCTGACTTTTCACATCCGGCGCAATTATTTCACGCTGTCTATGCAGTCTCGCATTCTCTCCTTATCGCAAATATAAGAGAAGTCTTCAGCCGGCTATCAAAATGCTAATGCGCTTGAAAGGAAACATTAGTCTTCCACAGTAAAATGTTATTAAATGTGGTCTATTTAATCTTGTAAAAGTGCCACTATCTCTTTAGGATTTCCAGATGCCTGCACTTTGTCTGTTCTGGCTGCGTTCTGATAGCTAGGAGAGAAAATTGCCTGTTGTCCTTGATCTTTTTGAAGTTAAAGCCCTGAAACAGGGAACCTTTGTTAAACAGTTATTTTGAATAAGAAGGGAACCAGTTCAGAGGTTAAACCAAAGAAGGAGCTGCGCGTCGGATGATTAGCACAAGCAATAAATAATGTTTACTTTGTACAATACCGTCAGTGTAAAGCGGCATTATCCCAGAAGCAAAGCAAACACTTCATCTGTCTGTCATCAGCATTGCTATGACAGCCTGAATATATACTTCACCCGGGAAGGTAAATCACAGTCTCCCCTTCATTCGCAAAGGTAGACGTGGTCATAAACGATTAAATACTGTTCTATATGCAAACTAGAGCTGATTGTTTGAAATTGTTTTTACATATTACCACCAGCCTAAACCATTGACCATATGTCGATGCCAAATTCTGACCCTACCATCAGAATGTTGCCGTAGAAATCTAGACTTTTCAGACAAGACGGTATTTTTATACTTAATTTGTCCAAATTTTGTAAAACTGTGCAAATTTTTGCCTTTTTCTGCAGCTGTAGCCGATCCCCCTCAAGATTGGACGTTTATGCCAAAATTGTCTTCTGCATACCTCAATTGGAACGAGTGGTTTTTAGAGTTCTGTTGCTCGAATCAGTCTGGCCATTCTCCTCCGACCTCTATTTTCTCACTGGATATTTTCTCTTTTTCGGATCATTCTCTTTAAAACCCTTGAGATGGTTGTACGTGAAAACCCTAGTAGGGCACCAACGACCATGCCACGTTCAGTCACTTAAATCACCTTTTTTTCCTGTGTTTCAAGGGAACTTATCTTGAAGTATGTTGAATATAGTCGCGTCAAAAGTTAGTTAAATTTGAGTACATTTATTTTTCACCCGGGATTAGTTCCTCATCAGCATTCGCTGTACAATAAGTAATTTAACGGCACATTTCCCTGTGGAGTTGGGATTTGGCGCCGCACCAAATGAGGTATTGGGCCTTGCTGGTAAACGGTGTTAAGATTCTGTCCTGACCTTTGATTAAACCTCTCCTGTGGGCTCCGGCTATGTTGCTGTCAGACAGACGTTTGCAGGATTCACAGGATTATGAGGTATTATGCAGATGGCATTCCTTAAGACAACATACATTGACTGTTTAAAAAGCTCCAGCAAGGGTGGAATCGTTTGACATCCCGCTTCAGTGATTGACATTGAGGTATGAGATGCATCTTGAGGCGTTTTCCTTGGCATGATTGCCTTGTTAAAGAGCCTCTTGGATTGTCGCATTAGTTTGCAGGCGTTCCGAGAAGCAGATGCCCGTGTGAGCCATCACAATGTAGCTTTTCAGCTGGTACTTGGAGATCACAGATGATATCAGGTGGATATTAACTCTAATGTGCTCAGCCATTTCTCCATGAAGCCTTACATTTCAGCTCCCTCTAGACATCATCCCATCTGTTGAAATTGTGCAGTGTGGATTATTATCCAGTAGTTTGACATGAATCAGGTTTTCCTCTAGTGCACATGCTCAGAGTTATTTTTGTCTTGTTTTGTGGAGTATTTTCCTCCCTCAACTTTATTGTGCGCCTGAAACAAGCCGTGGTCCTCCTGTGCGAATGGCCGGTGAAATCCTTTGAGATGAGATTCTTTTTCATCAGAGGTACTGTGATGGATTCTAAATCTGCTTCTTTGGCTTCATCCTCATCCACATTGAGCCGTGGAGGTCGCTCCTGAATCTCTTTAGGTTTGGCGTGCATGGTGAGGTTTTGATGTTTGTTTTGCCATGGGCGACAAGAGCTTGCGCCAAACAGAATTGGCAGCGCATCAGCCAGAATGAATGTTATGCAACCTGTGACAACTCAGAGGATTGTGTTGGTGTGAAATATCAATATGCACAATACAACAGCACATAAAACGACACATGGCAGTGTAAACAGATACACACTGTGTCAGGGAGATAGTGAAGGTAATCCCGACATCTATGGATGAAAATGGGATTTGCTAAGGTTGTTGATCAAGTGATGCAGGCGCTTGAACATGAGCATTGCGATCACGTTTATGATTGAAAATGATTCCATGGAACTGTGGAAAACATAATCGCGACCCTAACTGAACTTTGTTCCACTTTGTTTTTTCTTTTGATTAATGCATTGATTCAACAGAGCAGCCACAGAGATAAAATGTGCGATTTTATGGCTACAATTATTGTGCAAAGTGCATGTAAGGTAGCACCTTCTTTGCATTGTGCTAGAAATGTATGTCACTTTAACTGTTTATTATAATTTATCCATTCAATTATAACTCAAGAATTTTGCGATTCATAAAAAGTGCTTCATTCATTTGGGTGGTTCCTTGTAGTTTTTTATGTTTGTTTTTAAAACTTTACCAAGAGATCCAAACTGCTCTGACTTGGGTTGCTATATCTAGTCAGACTGGTACCACTATGGAAGTCGTAGTGAATGCTGACTTATCACATTATCACTGACCCCTCCATAGCAACTAGACTGTTTACCATGGCAACCAAATTGACAAATCTTTGTCTCAGCTTAGGAAAATGCTAGATGTCTGGGGCTTGGTTTTTGACACTCAAAGGGACATGGGAACATTTTGTTATGCAGCTGACCTTTCCATAGCAACCAAACTGTTTTCCTTTGCAACCAATTTGGCCCGTGGCCATCTCAGTTAAATCATAAATACATAAGGGTTGGTTTATTTCTCTCATGGTTACATTGGGAACATTATATCACTGACCCCTCCATAGCAACCAGACCATTTACCATAGCAACTAATTTGATAAAGCTTAATCTTGGACTAAGAAAATCACAGAGACATTGGGAATAATCATCACTTCTACAAGACAACATCAAAGTCTTTAGCCATCTAGTTTTGATCCTACGTTTTGTGTGAGATCACGCCTCGATCGAAAACCAAGAGCGCCAGCTTTGTTTTTTCGCAAAGAGAACAACCAATGAAAGCTAGCTCTTTTGATGACGTGAGTAGGATATAAAAGAGCCTTATAAGGTGGCGCTTATCCTGATTTTTCATAGCGACTTTGCACAGGAAGCAGGAAAGAAGGAGAGCAGGAAGATCAAAGATGAGAAAACAGAAAAAAATTCAAAGAACACATGTAGAGCAGTTTATCCTGTTTGTGGCTGATAGAACCATAAAAGTGGAGAAAAGAAAGGATTTTTGATGCACTATTGCTTTGAATTTGGGAGTTGATAGTAAAACGACATCTTCAGGCAGGCAGCATCATTACATTAATATTTCCTCGACCCAGAGAAGAGCACCCTGCTGAGGAGCCATCTGAAGATTCATGCAAATCTTAATTCGGATAGCTCTTGTAGGTTTTGAGGTGATTTTCTTTAAAGGGTCTTTAAATTGAAGGGAAAAGTCTGGAAAACATTTGATATTCCTGTCGTGCTTCTCCCCTTAGCATGCGTTATTTTTATGGAAAAGTACTGCCTGCGATTCTTATAGATCTTACTTCAATTTAGCAATCATCACAGCACTTTCACCAAGACCATTGGCCCTGGTTTGGGTGCAAGAAAATAGCTCTTAAATGTCCTCCATAAACTGTCTGACAATCTGGTTTTGCTCCCAGAAGATTTACAGTTGTCTCGCAGAAAGATGATTGCTAACTTTTTGCTATCTCTGTGAAAGGTCACTGTGGGTGGACTCATATGACGCAGGGGACAGACAGGCTGCATATCGTCTAACCTGGAAACACCACTGGGAAGAGATCTGCTACTGTAACGCTTCCTCTTGTCTCGGCTCAGTGCTCATTCACAGAGTTCCTAAATTGAGATTAATAGTGTTATCTTCATCTTGAGATTACAGACAGTGGTTTCCATCCCTCTCTCCCCACCCTCCAATGGACGAAATTTAGAATGTTCGGAGGGAATGGTGTCCTCCTTTACAAAGCGTGTGCATACCCAAGCATGATCAGTTTCCAGACTTGTTTGTATACACTGACTCTTTGACATTCAAACGCGAGTCCTCCTCCCCCAACAGCAGGGAATATGTGGACAGCATGTGTGCGAGAGAGTGCGTGGGCAAACTGTCATGGGTGTGAGTGCCAGGAACAGCTCCCCACATTGTTAACAGTGTTCACTGCAGACGTCTGCCTGGCAGTGGAGCACATCAAGCTTAGGACTCTCGGCTGAAGGACATCCACAACTTTGGCAAAACACAGGGCACCGGGTTCATATTCATTCATTGTAAAGTTTTTGTATGATACATTTTATACCCATTGCTAATTTGAAGCCGCAAACGTACAGAAAGATAAGACTTGTTGATATAAAATTACTTGAAAACCTGACTATTCTTGGACCCACTCGCAATCATGCAACCCTCACTGCATGGTGGTGAAATTCATAAGCACATAAGAAACAAACGAGAAAAGTGCACACACATTTATTAGAATTTTCAATATTTTTTTATTTGTTTTAATTTGAAGTTTCGAGAGACTAGTGTTTAGTTGTACATTGTTTACAGTCGCACTCTCCTTTATTAAAGGGATTATTTTTGTTGAACATGTTTCAGGAGGAGCTATTAAGACATGCTGCCAGTTTTCAACTCCCTGCAGTATTTAATTCAGTCCTATCTTGTCCCATGTACAGGTAATTTTGTCTGAGCTTCACCCAACTTTACTCCTGCAAACTAGGGGTTAAACCCGGATCCGCGTCCGGACAGCTTACGTTCGTACCTGGCACTCTATGCTCAGACAGTCCCTGGTGGCGAACTATTGAATGAATTTTATCATTTTGGGACTGTTTTTGAATATTAATTCAGAGACTCTGGAAGCAAGAGTTAACAGGGGAGTAAATACACTGATGGAGCTAAACGTGTGTCTCTCAACATCTTCAAAACAGAAGGCAAGAGCCTAGTTGTGCTGCTTTATTTTAGTAACTCGTAACTTCCTGTTGTGATGTAACTTCCTGTTCTATCTCAGTCAATAGTATTCCATTCTATGTTTAAATAAAGTATTTGTTTTTGTGGCTGAACCCTTATTTATATATAACATAAGCACCATCACAGTATACTTAACATCTAAGCTTGCCATGCATCTGCCTCCCTCGTGTTTTGCAATAACCAATGTGTTGCTAGTGGCGCTTCAGCAGAATACAGAGAGGTGTTAATGTAATAATCTGAAGATAACAGCTGTAACCCCAACAGCAAGGAGCAGCAGCTTTGCATTGTGATGCTAGCTACGACAATGCTAACTTTCAAGTTTATTTATATTGCGTTTTTTTTTTTTTTTTTTACTTTCAGCCTTCCATCTCAGTTTCACTTAAGAACCATGTGACTCCAAACAACCTATTACATAACGTCTTAAAAAAACACAAGTTAGACTGGTTCGTTTTTAAACAAAAAACTCAAGTATCAGCAAAACTTAAAGGCTTTCACAGTCACTGCGTTTTACTGAAGACCTCAAATCACCTTCACCTCCAAATTCCTGGAACAAAAGAAACACTTCACGATTTGTGGAGAATAAAAGTTTCCCACAACAGTTCTTCTGCGATTTGGCTTATTTCATCCATGCCTCATTCAATTGTTTCACTTCCAAGGACTTTTCTAATAATGTTGGCAATTTATGGAGCATGGGTTTTCCGGATAATTATAATCCAAATTAGCCTCCACACTGCATGTTAGTGGTTGGCTAAGAATTATGTAACCATACTAAAAAAAGTTAAAGGAAAAAGCATCTTGGCACCAAATACCTCAAGAGTCTCTGTTCTGGTGACTTATTGTATTGTTCTTTGAAATAATTCAGCACACGTTCAGAGGACCAGGCTTAAAGTGATCAGAAGCCCATGCCGTATCCGCTTGTGTGTTTCTGCTGTGTTTTGAGTCAAGCTCGCATGGATTCAATTAAATCCCAGCTCTGTGCATGACAACAGTGAAGTTTTAAAAGGAAACCATTTGCTGCCGACCGACTCGCTGATGGCGATAGCAGCAGTGGCGTATCAGTTGACTAATTGGAGAGGCTGTCCTCGCAGTGTTCTTTGCAGAGCCTGTTGTTTTGCTCATTTGGTGTGACAAATAGCAAGCCTGTGGAGGATGCAAGGCTTGGGTGCTGTTCTGACCTATGACATCTCATTTGTTTCTGATAAATGGCCATTTTCTGGAGGTGCATGGTTCACTTGAGAGGCAATTGCCAGGTATGAGGCTCCTTCTTCAGGGACATCAAAAAAGCCATGGCCTTCTAAGACTTGACCACGAATGGTTGCTTTACTTGCTGTTCTTGCAACAATACAGAAGCATCTTGTAATCATTTTAGATCTGAACGTTATTACACTCAAACTCACATTTTAATAAGAAAAGATAATAGTAGTGAGATCTTTGTATGTTTTAATGCAAAATAATTAATTTGTGTTGTTTCAATGGTTGTCTTGATTGAATAGTGATTGTTGGCCAGATCAGTTCTTCAAAAGTTGGTGCATCTTTGAAAAAATAACACTTTTCATGAAGATTCAACCAAAGTTTAATGAAGTGTTGCAAAAATACAAGCATTTATAGGTTTCTAGACCTTAGATCATAGGCTTGGAGCCTTCAAATCAGGGCCTAAATCCCCTGTAATCCTCTCTTTCTTTGTAATATCTCTCTCTTCTTTAACAAAAAAAAAAAAAAACATTAGTAACATGCAACATTCTTAATATCAATTAAAGTTGCAGCTAATGTAGGTGCATTCCTTAGTTGTCCTCTGGTGCATACCTTAGTTGACCTTATATGACCCAGTACCTTAGTCCTCGTTTTTGTTATCACATATGTAAAATGTTTTATCTACCTTCTGTAAACAGTCCACAAGACAGGAATCTGTATAGCACTTTAATTTTGCAGCCTTAAGTGCACTGATAGTATACAGATAGGGACAGCTCATCCTAAAATATGCGCCTCTGAGGACAGTGTTAGTTGACATTATACGACCCAGTGTTTTATTTCTCATTTTTGTTATCATAAAAGTAAAATTCTTTTCACCTACCTCCTGAAAACAGTGCCCAAGATGTGAATCTGCACACGTCATTCTCATTTTGCACCCTTAAGTGCACTGATTAGGACAGCTCGTCAACAAGTTTCCTTTGAGGACAGTTTTTAGTCCTCTGGTGCATTCCTAATTTGACCTTACATGACCCAGTACCTTATTTTTTGTTTAAGCGATCACAAATGCAAAATTCCTATTATCTACCCTCTGAGAAATGTTTCCTCTAAGGACAGTTTCTTTGTCCTCTGGTGCATTCCTTTGTCAATCTTTTATGTCACAGTGCCTTATTTCTCGTTTTTGCTATCACAAATGTAAATTTCCTTTTATTTACCTCCTGAGAACAGTGCAGAAGATGTAAATCTGTGTAAGTAGTTCTCATTTTGCAATCTTAAGACAGTTTGTCAACAAGTAGTTTCCTTTGAGGGCAGTTTTATGTCTTCTATTCCTAATAAGCTCCTCCTGAACTTTTTCCAAAATCTTTACATAATGACGTTCATAACAATAATCATATTTATTGAATGTTTAGATAGCGTTGTAAAAATCTATCAATAACATTGCTTTACCTGGGTAATCCCACACTCTCAATATAATAATAATATGCTCATTATTCATTTAATCACACTTTTCTGAGGGATTTATTTCTAGACAACCCCTTGGGATGCACCGTAATTCAAAGCATTGAGGAACACCTGTCGTTTTATGCCACCATAACGTCCTCTGACATTCTAATGTCTCATGGTACACTGCAGACTGAAGAGTTTAGGGTCATGAATGAAGTAGACAACAGTATTCACTCTCTTTGAACCTGGCAGGGCCGGTGGTGGCTGTTTATGTAAATGTTTCTTGCACATAAAGGGGGCCATCCGTTGTCTGTCGTATGGGGCTGAGCATGTATGTGTGGAGATAAGGAGGCTTCGCCTAACTCGTCTGAGCCCAAGAGAGAGAGAAACTGCTTGTTGGAAGATAAACATTGCTAATTAGAATATGCATTTGTTCAACAATTCTGTCCATAATTGAGATATTTCAATCTTTGAGCATGCCAGTCGTTTAGAAACCCCTGCCATAGCTGTCGCTGTCTCTTTGAAACATATTGTGTAAACACAGCTTTTCACTCACACTGGCACTGTACCAACAGAACATGTTTTTTTTCCTTTCTTTTTTCAATCGGTGCCCCTCTTTACTCACAACACAGCTACACAACAGTAGAAACCC
Organism: Danionella cerebrum; assembly: GCA_007224835.1. NCBI lineage: Eukaryota > Metazoa > Chordata > Actinopteri > Cypriniformes > Danionidae > Danionella > Danionella cerebrum. The sequence continues at coordinate 105,498 of SRMA01025593.1, forward strand.
TTTGTCCTAAAAGTGGAAAAAAATCCACCTTTTTTTGTTTTCTTTTTGTTTTTTGGGATCCTGCTCCCTGGAGGTTTGGATATGATTGCATGGCAATAAATTTGAACAGGCTGTGGTTTTTACAGGGCTCCAGCGTCTCCCCTGTGTAATCACCCACCTGATCTGGAGAACAAACTCCAGCACAGCTCTATAAGTCGATAGCACTTCAGGCAAGGGAACAGGAAGTCTCCTGCCGCTCGGCTGAGAGATAAAGGCCTGATAGGAGACGTGCGCTACAGTGTAGCCATTGTATTCGATCAAGATTTGCCTTCTGAACTGATGGGTGCTGTGAATTCTTATGCTAGCTCTCTGCTTTTCAGGACACGATATGTAGATGCCTACAGAGAGACTCTGGGGACTAAATGAATATGAAAATGAGCTCTGGGAACTGGCTGCTGTTCAGTTGTCTTTCAAGTGTCTAGTGCGGGATGGGGCTAGTTCTGTCCATGATGTTAAATCAGGAGAGTGAAGGTGATATTGACATTGTGTGTATGGTAATGTTTTTTTTTTTTTAAGAATGTCTATCTGATTTAACTTTTTTAATATTTTTGTTGTGTAACTAAACTTTACAATTTTTTTTGCATATTTTTTTTCTTAATAATATTGTTGCATGCCATAATTTATGATTTTTTTTGTACTGGGCATCAGGTTTAAATAAAACTGTAATATTTAGAAGTAAAAAAAAAAATGAAATAATTGAGTGTTGGACAGCAGCATGAGCTACAGGACCCATTTCTTTATTTGTATTATTATTGGTGGTGTTGTTGTTTTATGCTATATGAGTCAAATTTCGCAACTTAATGAGGAATTATGCACTATAACTTTTGGTAAAGCCTACATTTTTAAAGGTTTAAAGTTCCCATTGAACTCAATAGGAAAAAGAAGCTGAATCCTACCAAACATTTTAGAAGCAACCGTTAATTCATTTAAAAATCTCATGTTTGAAAGATGTTAAATGTAAGACCAAACATGCTTGGTTGGTTCAGCATACAAATACTAATAAGCAGTTTGCCAAGATCAATGTATTTAAAACTAGCTAAAGATTTTTAAAGTGAGACTTACAAATATATTCTCAGCATCAATGCCGATAACCCAAAACGCTATTAAACCAAGCAGCAGTTTGCTAATTTCAATATATTTAAAACTACCCAAAGATTTGTAGGATCTACATAAATATTCTCAATACTTATGCCGTTAACTCGTGTTAAAGTTGATAATATTTTGTTGTTGGATTCTTAAGCTCACTGAGAATCTCTTTTAAAAATACAGGTGTATTATACAATAAATATGTATATCCTTGTAGAATTTTTAAAACATTGACTTCTTCTGTATGTCAAATTCGCACCAATTGTTGTGATGTAGCTTTGTTATTTTTTATCATTTAAGATTAAATCAGTTAAATAAATTTTAGTTCAACTTTTTTCCACAGAAGACTTTGGGGTCATTGTCCAGCTGTATAATTATTTTGGCACCAATCCTTCAATAATAACACTTAATGACCAAATCTCCAACTCCATTTGCAGAAATAAAGCCCCAAATATTCAAGGAACATCCACCATGCTTCAGTGTTGTTCAATATTGTATCACAGCGCACTTGCTGCACTTTTTTTCTTCTCCCAGTTGCTATGTTTTTGTGCATACTTTAGTCATGGGCCTTTAGAAGGTAGGCCTTTCTACCAGTTTTTATGTGTCTTTCGTCTGCCGCACACGTTTCCTGGGACTATGATTCTCAAATTGCCTGTTACTTTAACGACCTTGAGTCTTGTTACTCCACTCAATCTTCCCATGACAAGAAACTTTTTTTCACAACCTCTCACAATTTGTCTGTTCCTCCCCCAGTGTTAAGCCTCTTAAACTGCTGATTTTGTTTCAGTTAATGACTGGCTTTCACCCTACATTTGAAAATGCATACCATTAGTACCTACTTGGCATATTTTCTATATTGTACACCTAAATATAATGCCACAAAATCCCTAAAAATAACTGTAGGAATGCTGGTTTTACACCAAATACTGATTTGATTTAGATTTTTCGGGATCTCAATCCAAGTTGTGATGCCTGCAGTGTGAATTACTGTTTGAATTGTCATGCAAAAATGTTATATGGGAAGGTGGGCAAAAAAACAATTTAGTGTTAGTTAGCAATGCAATTTGAATACATTGCAGCTTAAGTTCTAAGGCGTTGTATTATTTTCTACAGTGAATCAATCCTCCCACATTTCTCTTTTGATTAAAAAGTCTTCAGGCATCTGTTTCGATTTCTATCGGTTGTTTGACATTCTTGGTGACTTCAGAAATCAATGCATCTCGCTCTATGTATCCTGACATTAAAGGCATGTAATGTAATTATAAACTGAATGCATAATGTTAGTAGGAATGCAACATGAAGTCTATTTCTAGGCATTATTTTATGCCAGCCAATGTTGCTTTTCCCATATGCCAGTCGCCCTGAAGGAGACATCAGAGAACAACCTCCTCCTTTCCATTTGCTCTCCTTAATGCAATACGTGTTGGGCATCAGTATTCAGTTTTTGGCATGTGCAGCCAGCTTTCGTGATCCGCGGTAATAGATGGGGTTTGTGGCACCACTAAGCATGCTGGATGCGGCAGTTTTTATAAATAAGCCGCTTGCTGTTTAAAGAGCAGCTCTAGGTTGCTTTGCCTCTCATTACCGCGCACGTTTTAAATGGGGTTTAGGATGATATTCTGTCTGCTTAACCCCGTCAAAATTACGAACACTTTACTAGAAAGACGTTGGGGAGATAAAACGGTTCCTGGGAAATGGCAAGCAATTAAAAGTATATTAGCCGTTCAAGGCCAAAAATAATTAAAGCTCTCAGACCATTGTGTTTTAGAAAATAGCTGCAGGCAGCAATCATAAGAGGTGCACAGCGAGTCAAAAGTCAGCCCAGACATTAAATGTTCCGGCTACAGTACAGCCAAAAATAAGCAGCCATCAAAGCTTGCCTTTTGATTCGGTGCTTCTCATTTTCTGCGTAATGCCATTTTTTTTCCTTCACTGTGCTTCATGCAAGCGTATCACATTACAGCATTTAGAAATGAGATTGGATCTGCGTATTTAATCACACCAATGCAATTAGTCGGTAGGAACAGAACGAACAGAATTAGAGCGCGGCAAACCACACAGCCCTGCTTCTGGAAATATTGAGATGGGTTCACTGAGACCCAGAGACTTCCTCTGATTTAGAGCTGCAAAGAAGATGTGGAGCTCTAAGGGTCATCCATGCATTCTGCTGGTTCTGGAACTCCCAAACATTGACGCCGTGGCCTTCTGTCAACTAGTGACTGCGGTCCATGATGCTTCTAGACACAGCTCTGTGGGTTTGATGTGCTCAAAGGCAGTTCTTTCCACTTTAACAGGATTTGCACAGATGAGACGAGTGCTCACCAGGCACCACTGAAACATTATATGCCCCCTCCGGGAGACTTGCTACATGCAACTTTTATTTCTTCTCTAATCACATCCTAGCTGTTTGTTTGTTTGTCACTGATCTACTGTTCGATGATGGGGGTTAGTATCAAATGTGAAAATGAGGTTTTCTGCATCGAAAAGACATGGTACTGTCACATCTAAACATTCTGGAGCAAACACGCGTCTTGCTTCTAGGGAAAACCAAAAAGCGATTGATCTATTCACAAATAAAAACTGATGCTACAACAAAGGCAGATTAACGTTTCAGAAGTCAAAAGGGTTTATTTATTAAAAATCCAGCTGTTGTATTGGCACTAGCTTTAGAAAAAATATCTGTCGTGTGTTGTAGAATGCCAGATATCATCCTTGAATACCTCTAGCTTGGTTACTAATATCGTTTTCATGGGAAGTTTAATATTTACTGCATTTAATGCAGACTTTACTCCTAAATGAAGTCTGTTGATTTAAAGTTATAAAAATAAAACTAATATAAACTATTAAGTTCTTTACCCATTATTATTTCAATCAGTGTAGATTCCCATTTAAAATATTCATTTAAAATATAATAATGCCCTCCGATGGACTGGCAACCCGCCCAGGGTGTACCCCCGCCTCTCGCTTTATGTAGCGATAGACACCAGAAGACCCCAGTGACCCCAAAAGGGAATAATTCGCGGATTAGAAGCTGATTAAATGGTTTGATTTATTTTAAAAATAATTTCTTTATTCTATTATAATCATCATCATATTTTCAGAACATTACATTACTCTGTACTTTGACAACACGCTTCAATCATAAACCATGCCATGATTTCTTCTGGCGAGGTCTTCTTCTTTCCTATTTCCTTTTTTGGGAGCAAAGCGCATCTGATGTACCACAAGCGCCATTTGTATACTGGACTAGTATGAGGGTCTCTTGAGTCCATGAGGGTTTATTATAGCTTTGACTTGGGTTTCTTAACAGTATGTGGTGATTTTTAAACTACTTTAAATAGTTATTTTACCTTTTTGTTGATTTAAATATGCCTTTTCCGTTTATACATAATATTATAAATGGGGATACCCTATTTGAACAGCAAGGGTGACGTGACTGTTGACGTGACAGGGCACACTGGCATAATGAAACCAGTTAGATTATTGAGTGGTTTTGATCCCAGGACCCTGGTTCTTCTTACTTCGACAATAACCTGGTATCCCCATGTGGTTCCCCCATCCACGTTCTAACCAGGCTTGTGCCTCTTAACTATTTTAGCATCCAGTCTTCTGTTGCATGGTGTTAATGGTTTGAAAAAAAAACAGCATTCGGTTAATCCAGGTAAGCTTCGACTTTCTCAAGTATTAGTCATTTGTTCATTTTCATTTCTTACCTGTTTGTTTCCTTCCAGTGTCACAGGTTCATTTATTATTATTTGTATCATTTAATGGATTGAAAAATCCACCAGAGCACAAGTAGAAATGTGACTTCTAATAGATTTGTTTTCGTCAATAAAAAGGAAAAAAAAACTCTGAAGAAAGAGTTTAAGAAGATTTAACAGGAACGGAGCCTTTATTTAACTTAAAACATGCCGAAATGGGGGGCATCTCAACTGTCATTTATGTACGAACTTGTCACTTATGATTTGCGATGTATTCCCTTTTCCGTCTCAAAGATCAACTAAAAAAAGGATTAGAAATATTTTCTGATCAATCAGTGAACGAGGATGGCACCTGTTCTTCATAAAGTGTATTGTATTCCGTGACATCATCCATAGCTAAAAAGTGTTATTATTTTGGGAATTTATAGAAAATGAGGCACATGACTTTTTATTTGAAACCACAATCTGTTGTTTCCTTAAGGCTTTTGTCCAACTCTTCAATGACAGTCATTTGTCCGCAGGTTTATTTTCCATAAATTGGATTCATTAGCTGACAGTGGCAGACAGGGCATGAGGCAGAGCCACATAGATATGGACATTTTGAAAGATAGAGAAACAATTTCACCTTTTTATTTTTATGATTACATGTGTTTTTTTTTCTCCCTGACATTCAAAAATGTTCTGTTCTTCACTCATCTTTTAAAAAAGGCAATGTTCTTGAGTGTCAAGTTTATATGTATTAGTGTACATGGTGAAACAGTTTGGTGCAGTAGTTCCATTCCATTATTCATTTGTGCGTAAGTGTACTCAGTGAGAAAGTGCCTTCACTTAAAATATTATTATACTCTGGACTAGCACAAGTAGAAAACACATACTTGGTTAATTTGGCCTTTTTGACCGTTTTTACCACTTTACTTTATTTTTTGAGGCAGTAGTTATTATTTTTTGAGGCAGTAGTTATTATTTTTTACAAATATTTTTTTTCATTACATTACATAATAGCTCCACATTAAACATGAAATTGTACAAAAAAAAAATTTTAGATTGTTACATTTTGTAATTTATTTTTAATAAATATAAAAATTAAAATTTAAAAATAAAAAATTAAAATTTTTGTTTTAGAACAAAAATCAAAAGTGTTAAATAAAATAAAAAACTATAAATTCCCACAGACAGCAAAGACAAGGTCAAAACAATGTGAAAATAAAAAAAAAAAAAAAACAGGCAAACATCTCCTTAACCTTATACACTGTTCCAAGCACTTTTTGTGCCATATCACAGATCTTGTACTTCCAAGGGTTATTACTTCTTTTAACCATTACTTGGCACTATTTGGGGTCAGGAAATTAAACTGAAAGGCAATTGCAAATTTATTCACATTTTAATTTTTCATTACTTTGCAAATTATGTCAACTCTTGCAACTCTTTGTTTAAAACCAAATATATCAAACTGATACATTTTTTCAACACCTACACATTAAATTTGAAATCTAAACAAAACAATAGGTGAATCAAGTCATGCTAACAAACATCCGCTGTGATTGGCACAAGCACCAGTGTGTGCAGAGACTTCTAAGGGTTATTTTTTTTACGTTTTGTTTAGAAAAGGCAGAAATATAACTTCATCCAGAAAAAATCAACCAGTATAGCATCTGTTCTACAAAAAGTATATATTTTTTCCACAATATATAAAATATACATATAAAAACAAATGTATTGTTTTGTGAATGTACAGAAAATGAGGAACACAACTATTTGAAACTACAATCTGTGATTTCCTTGGGGCTTTTTTCAAATTCTTCAACAACTGTCATTTGTCTGCCAGATGGCAAAAAAAAGGTAATTGTTTTCAATTAAACTGTTAAACCTGAAATGTAGATCTCTGTGCTTTTGATTGTCACGTTAGTACACCTGCTGGTTAAGCGAAGACGCGGCTGCTATTTTTGACAAGGCGCCTAAATTAGATCCTTTGCAGTCCGATTTCTTGTTCGTTTTCTCTCTCAGTGTAATCATCAAAGTTTCATGCTGGCAGGGTATAAAAGAATTACGCTTCTTGGGTAACATGATGAGCTCTCTTGCTGAAGCTTGAAGATGATTTGAATGTGAGTTATTTTTTTATAATTTGCAGAAGCAGAGTTGATTCATTAATTAGGTTTTTGAGTAGTTCCTATTTTTAGCAGCACAGGTGAATGCTTCGGCTTCAGATTCAGAATCTGATCTGATGGATCTTCTAAATCTATCTAAAATACCTGAATCATAGACATGAGTGCTTTTTTTGGCCACTTCACATAGACAGTGTCTTGCTTGCTCAGGAACACATCAAAGTTACAGCTTCAATTCCACATCTTTAGGAGAAAATAGCAGAGAAGAAAAGAACTGCCGTATTTTCATAGCAGAAAAGAACAAGTCTATGGTTAGAAATCTGAGAGTCTGATAAAAGGAACAATTTACTCAGTTGTTTCAAAATCCCAAGGAGGGAAGGATTTTGTGACAAAGTGTATAGGCAGCGTGTGTGAGAATAGCAGTCCATCTCTGAGTCTGTCAGCCGTGCTGTCTCTGCGGGAGTGTGATGACTATGCTAGGGGAAGGCTAACCTTTGCGCGTTCGCTGGTGTTCTGGAGAGAAGTCAAAGAACTGACACCTCACTGAAAGGGAGGGGGTGGTATGTATGGCTTTGTTTGTGTTTTTTTTTTTCCAGAGGTATTTTTCCATTTTCCCAAGTCTGACTGGTTTGAGCAGTAATTCAAACCACGATAATATTTGCGGTACTTTGAAATCACAGCTAAACATTCGCAGTATTTTTATTTGATGTTTGTTTGTAGACACTTCCAATATACTATAAATCCATTAATGTTACATTTCAAGAATATTTTCTTTCATTTTCAATGAAACTGCATGAAAACTTTGTTTCAAACTGTAATAGATCGTAAAGTGTCAATTATATCCAAAAATGTACATAATATTAAATGTATTAAAAAAAAAAAAAATACAAGACCCAGTTCCATAAAAAAGTATAAGCAATTTTCTTTTAAATAACAATAAATAACAAGATTTTTTTTATTGGACCCCAGCTTGCTTAACCATTAGAAGTACTCTTTTTAGATATAATTTTTTTTAGCACAACCAAAGCTTCTGACTAACATTAATTCAACAAATCCTGACATTGTACAAAAAATATACTTTTGAGTATTACATCCCTCCCGAAAAAGGCAAGGTGAAAACAAACCTTGTATACTGTTCAAAGCTCTTTTTGTGACTGAACTTTGAAATACACAAGCTATATCACAGGTCTTCAACTTCCAAGGGTTATCACTTCTTTTCACCTCTATATAGCACCAATTTGGTGTCTGCAAATGAATCTGAAAGATGATTGTGCTTTTTTTGGCGCAAACAAAAATAAACCTACACATTATTTTTGGAATCAAAGTTGCCAAATGTTTGCAAAATTCCATTTAACTGATTTATCGTTATGCTTTTTAAAAACAACAGTTAAATATTATGAATAAAACCAAGATGAACTCAGCAAGTGTTGCACAGAAAATCCACAAAGCTTTTCACCTTGGGGAGCAGCAGAAGATCGACTGTCTTTCCAGCACTTGAGCTTCTAATCTTTTAAACATCATTATTGTGGCTGACTTTGGATAACTCCTCACAGATAAAACAAGCATAGGAATCATTGAGATTATTTATTTTACTTCATTTAAAAACACTAAACACTAAAGATGTGTTTATTGACTGGGGCCTCTATATAAAATACCAATGAAAAGTGCACCATCAATTGGTCCTTATGGATTTATTGCATTTTGCTTTAAATACTCTAAAAATACCCAACACAGGAATGGAAAAACTGATATTAAGTTTTATCCAAAAAAAACCTGGCCACCTTTTGAATAGAGGCCAAAATGGTGCTTAATTTAGGCGGGAACTTAGATTTATTTATTTATTTTTTTTTTTATCATGTTTTGTTAGCAAAATATTTATATTTGGACTTTTTTGTATATAACATAAATTTAATTACTTATTTAATCATCGTGATAAGTATGCTTAATTCATTTCACTTTGATTTCACATGATTTTATTCGTCACCAACATTCCCCATTGTTTCACATTTTTTTTAAGAGAGAACAAAGGATTTTCCAGTGATAATTGGCATCATTTTATGAAAACTTGCCATATTGATGTATACCCCCACCCCCCCTCATAAACATATATCCAAAGCACGCATATAATCAGTGAACTAGATCCAATAAATCTACTGTTACTGTATGCATTTAAGAACCTTTTTTATATTTCATATGATTGTTAAACCATGACAGAGAGCTTTTCCAGAAAGCGAGAAATTAGCCAATAATAAAAGAAACACTGCTGTGACATTGTGGGGTCTCTCTGAAGAGCCAGTGTCTGTCATGCTCCTCCGTTGCTTCTAAGGAAGCTTTTGTGTGCATCAGTGTGAGGTGCTGGGCATCAGGACACACCATGCTCTCTATGGCGGTGGCTGTCTTCTTTATGCATGGAAACGTGGCGCTGGGGTGGCTATCTGAACCAGTGCCAGCTTTGAGTCCTGTGTTGGCTCCTCAGACATCTTCACCATCTGCTGAAAAGGATGTACAAATTGGACATTGGCAGAGACATCAAGGGGTTACCAACATAACCCAGGGACGAATCCAAAATTATATTCAAAATTATACTTCTTGGCTTATAACTGGAACTTGCCATGAAAGCAGCAAATTCAGTAATGTACTGTAGCACAGTAGTATCACAACGCTTACCTGGAGGAGGAAATTAGATAACCACCAATTGTTTTACCAGCTTTGTATCAAGTAATAAAGACGTGCATATGAAAAACTCACACGAGTTCTTACTAGATTCAAAATGACCTTCTAAATACTAAACCAGTTTACATTGTCAAAAGAATTACAGGTAGCCAAAACAATATGCTAAATTCAGATCTGAAATCCATTTTATTTTCCCCAAATGTGACGTTTTATGCCTATCTATGCATAGTTTATTTTTTTCGTTTTCAATAAAATGTTTAAATCTATTTTTTCCGTCATTGAATAGACACGTATCACAATTTAGTTGAAGGTCAAAATATAAACCAGATCCAGGGTGCACAATAGAGTGGAAAGCAGTCATATATGTACAGTTACTAACATGCACTCCTACATGCTTGCTCACAGATATGAGTCGCAGGAGCTGACTGTCTTTCCATGAAAGCTATCCAGAGAGCTAAACTTTATTCAAAGGTTCTACTTTTGGCTTCAAGTTAATTTCGGGAAAGACACACACACACACGCGCACACGCACACACACATACCTAGAACAGTGTTTACACCTTTGTTTACCAGTCATTCTCTGATGTGTCTTCTTCTGCATGTGCAGGCCATTTCAGGGATGCAGTCAATTGGTTCACACATGAGACCAATAGCATTCGCCGATTTCTTGTAATGTGAAGGAAAACAAGAGAAACGTTCTCTGTATTTCAGCCTAAAATGAACATTAGTACCTGCTCTCTGAACATAGCTATACACAAATAGTACAAATAGTACACATTGTGAACCCAAAAAGTTGACCGTTCCTAAAACTTTAGTGTAAATCGATTGCCTCAAAAAATATATATGTACATGTTTTTAAGTAAACATTGCTCAAAAAGCATACTTTGTGTACAGGAAAAAAATATGGTTGGTCAACTCAAACTGTTTGAACACTGAACGGTATGTGGTGTATGTGATACTGTGCAAACATTTTAGGCAGGTGTGAAAAAAATGCTGCAATAAGAATGCTTTCAAAAATGGAAGTTTTAATCATTTTTTCAATCATTGTGTCCACCGTTTGCCTTCAATACAACACCGTTGCACAGTTGTTGATGAAACTGGTAGGTTGTTCCAATCAGCTTACCCCAGATGTTCTGTGCATGTAGGCTTTCTCACATCTTTCTGTCTCTTTATGTAATCCCAGACACTCTTTGGCTTCTTTGTAGATGGGTGTACCCAGGTCCCACTGGTTTCAGCCAGTTTTAAGCTGACTGCACTGGCATTTTTGAAGGGTAACACGCTTTGGATCTGATGTTGAAGATTCCTTGGCAGACTACTGGGTCTATTAGGCTCAAATGTTCCTGTTTCATTGTGCTTCTTCAAAATAGCGTGAACGTCACATCTTTAATCCCCAGTCTGCTTGGAAATCTTTGTCTGTGAGAGAAGTTGTTGATGCAGTATAACTACCTTGTGTCCTGTTGCTGTGTTCAGTCTTGCCATGACAAGAAAATTTCTTTCTCAACCTCAGTTTGGTAGCAGAGTTAGCCTATGTTTCACCCAGTTACCGTTCATGTCCATGAGTTTCATCCTACGTGTGAAAATAGCCATGTTCCATCTACAGATGCAAATTAGATTTAACCATAAATTATTTGCAAATAAAGCACTGTTTCCATACAATGAGTACAAGAGAACAAAATGCCACTTCCTGATAAACTGCCTCCAAACACAAAAAAAATGGAAGTTCAGACCATTTTTCATATAATTCATAAAATAACTTACTTGCACCTTAGAACACATAGACAAAATGCAATATGCGCAGTCAGATCATCTTGCATTTGGAGGTGTGAAAATGCTCTTTTGGAACACAGCCGATCACGACAGTTGGATGACGTGTTCAATGAAATTGTTCAATGAAGACGGTCCGTAATGCTGGCCCATCGCACCTCAGTCACACAGAAAAATGCATTGGGAATTATTCAGGAAATGTGTTTCCATCATATGCACATTTTTTCTTATCAGATAAAAAAGTGCATTTTTAAAATGCATGCGCATACTGATGTTACCATCCAGGGTTTTTTAATGCAGTATTCAAAAATGCGCATAAAAATAAAATCATTTTGCAAGTGTAACTATAAGAGCCTGGACTTGCAAAAGGTAGTAAAACCATATATTCATTTAACTTTTCTTTTGTTCGCTCCCCTGGTGATATAAAACGAGTAATGAAATGACTGATTTTCTCAGGTTTTCAAATTCTCTTTAATAAATTATAAACTGATTTCTAGAATTTCAAATTATACATGTAAAAATTCTCTATCAAATGCAGTTTGTAGTTTGTAATGACATGAAGATGAGGACACAATGCCAGAATGTTCACTTTTGACAAAACCGTTCCCTTACATGATTTTTTTATACTGTTGCTATGACACTTGCTTTCCACTTTTTCCTCTGGTGTTTCATGGCCACCACAGCTCTATAACCGTTGCCTTCTGCTTGTCCTGTTTCTGTGACTTTTATTTGTTCTGCCTTGGTTATCTTTTTAAATCTCCCGTCACTGTTATCCCAGTGGAGAAGTGAGCAGGTTTCTAGATAAAGGGAACGCTTCTTTTTTCAGACGATGAAGGCAAAAAGGACCATTCTGCATTGTGATGCATATCGCAGATGCGTTTGAGGCATGATTTGTGTTTAAATGGCATTGCGTGCTCTTTGGATGTGACTCTAAATGGTTTAATTTGAAATACTTGCTGCCTTTTAAGAGAAATTATGATCAGTAAGGAATTTAAATGAGAATGAAAATTTAAGATAAACGTCCCTGCTTCTATTGGATTGTGAAACCAACCAGGGAAGCAGATATATGTTATACGTATTGGGGATGTTCTGCTAAATATCGATGAAATATACATTTTATATATTTGATAATTGAATTAGACATTTTTTATATTTTATATCACCTATAAACGATTAAATTTGGTGTACATTACTTTCCCTAAATCAATCCTTCTAACAAAAGTGCTTTTTATGCTTCCTGAAAAGAATAACCACCAGATTGCTTCTCACCCGTTCTCTCCTTCTCCCTGATGATCCACAGTCTGCTATGTTAATGACAGCATTGCACTCTGGGCTAGCGACTTTAAAGTGTCATTTTGATGGTAAAGGTGGTTAAACAATAATCAGTTATTTCATTTGAAGCAAAGCCGATGAACAAACACTGGGCGTTTTCTCATTATGTGATATGAATTGACTGAGCGCTGAGAGGAGGTGTGCAGCAGCAAGGGTTCTGCTTTCTTTGTTATCACTGCCATCTCCTGGTCCATAGTGATCAGTTTTGGGGCTGAGCCTCACTCCTTTGTCCTTTTGAAAGATTTAGCTAAAGCGAAGAAATGAGAAACATTGCAGGAGGATTAATCGGATTCCAGTTGTAGCCCTTACATATATGTGCTTGTGCAGAAATGTCTTGGGTTTCAATGAGTTTGGCTCCACAACGGTCCATTTTGCCTTCTTTTCGACAAAAGATCACCATGTCCAGTGGTGTTTTATCACAGATATTAGCTAATGAATTTGTAATTGTGCATGGAAATTTAATGACCTCCAATTACTTTAGAAACAGCATGGAATAATTGTAATTTCAAGCTTTCATCTGTCACAGCCGAGTCATTAGAAACTAATGAGAAATGCTGAAAAACAATGACCGGTTGTAGTAGATATCAAGCGAGTTCAAGACATTTTTAACCTAGACTTGCACTATGGAATGATACCATTTGAAATCCATTGAAAGGAAAGTAGAACAAATCAAGTCACACTTGCTTATAGTTTCTGTCAGTCTGTGGGCGACGGATCAGCTTCAGAGTGGATTATGCTTGAATTTTGGCTAGCATCGGAAGACTTGAAATGAACTCAGACCATCTGAGATGTCCTCGGTGCCAGTGTGGTTTGCTTTGCAATGTGCTGGGAATGCAAAGCACCATGTGTTCACTTTATTTATTCATTTTTATTGCAAATATGTTACACAAAGCTAATGACATTTTTTTTTTGTTTTTTTTTTAAAATGTGTTGCTTATTCAATCTGTTGTTTCTTTTGGAGATATCTAATTGAATTAGCCGTATTATGAGTTTTTTAAAAGTACCTTTCATCCAGTGTATAATACAGCTCTTTGCTCAAACATCCACTTTGAGTTTTAAATGTGAAAATACTTTGTCTATCAAATAATTGTCTTTAATAAAAAAAATGAATAAAAATTGCTGCTCAAACGCTTAATCCTCAAATTAATATTTTATCATGTACATTGTGACATGCCAAAGTTCTACATCCCTCCTACTACTCGTGTGTTTTAAGCAAAGAAGCCCAAAAGTGTCCCACTTGGCTGGCAAAAGTGTCACTTTTGTCTCCCTGAGGATGGCTGCAGAATATTTTTTGACTCCACCCCCCATTTTAAACACTATGAAAATGGAGCAAACAGCTAAGAAACCATGCTGCATTGAGAACAAACAGGAAGAGGGGAAGACCCTGAGAGAGTTGATTTCTCCCTCATTCTCTCATCTGCTGTGCTTCCTCATTCAAGCAACTCCCAGTTGTGATGCAATTTCCTGTTGTGATGTAACTTCCTGTTATATCCAATAACAATACGACTCAAAGTATTTTTTTTCTATTATAACAATTTGACAGCTACACTGAACGACGCTGACAAGTCGTGAGAAAGATAATTTACACTACCAATGATCAAATTCAGAGAGTTCTCTCTGTCTGTCATGGTCATGCTCAAATCATGCGTGTGGCGCTCTCAAATGACCCAATCCATCTTTTTTTTATACAGTTGCTCCAAAGAGACAAAATATTTGTTTATTATTATTATTATTATTATTATTATTATTATTATTATTATTATTATGTGCTGTGCTGTTTGGTTGGTGAGCAGCGATAATTAACACTTTAAAATATAAGATGTCTTCATGTGATTTTCTTATCTATTGTTAGGAAATTATGGAATCTATTTTGAGTAACCCTGAAACCATGACCATTCATTTGATGAGAATCAAACAACCAAAATCTATAATTGTTAAATCGTTTTTTTTATTCATTTTTCTTTTAAGTAGCTAATAATAAATGCTCCTACGTTTTGTGCTCAAAAGGGCTGTATGCACGGAAAAAAGTTTATTTTGAGCCCCGTAGAACATTATTAGCCATGTTTCCATCCAAAGATGCAAATGAAATTCATGCGCAAAACTGGAATATTGCATAACATATTTGTAAGTAAAGTACAGTTTCCATCTAGCGAGTACAACTGGCACCAAATATCAACAGTAAAATGGAAGTTGCTGCATTAAGAGATGGCCTTTTTTCATATATAATAACTTACTTAGACAAAATGCATTGTGTACAGGCATGTCATCTTGCTTTTGGGGGAGGGAGACTGGTGTTTGAGAATGTAGCCGAGTCTAGGAGGTTCTAGGAGGAGATAATACCGAACAACTTTGATGACACAGTGGAAAAACCTATTGCTATTGCCCCATATGCTGGGATTTATTTGGTAAATGAGTTTCCATCATAGTCTATGCACATTTTTTTCTAATACAGATAATCAGTTTATCATACTCAAAGTTTATCTTACAATTATTGCAATAAATACCTGGATTCATCATACATATTTTAGCCCATTCTGCCTATTCGCAGTATTGCAGCCACTTCAGACAGAGTTACTTCATAGTCTTGCCAAAATCCATATATAGGAAGTCTCTTAGCCACACAGAATGCTAATCCTCATATTTGGCCTGGAATTGTGGGTAATGTTTTGTGATCCACTGAGTCTTAATAGCTAAGAGCAAACAAAGCAGCTCCAGTGTAGTAATCACCACTGCGTCTTCAAAACACTCCACTCCATCTGTTGTCAACAAGTTGATTAATTAAAAGGAAAACATTCTGTTTTATGCTAATCAGTCAACAAATCAGTCACATGTCATCCATATGCATTTTAAGCCTTCGGGTCGGTGTACTTCTTCCGCTGGAGGAGTTATTGACACTAAACCTTTGGGCACAATGTCAGCTACAACATGTTTGGTTCTGCCATTAAAATTGTGAGCACGGAGAGCATCAAAGCTGCACTCCTCCATATTTGCATAGTGTTTAAGCTGATTCAAATCACAATGACAGAGCAGTAAAATGCGCTGAAATTATTGCTTGCCGACTTGAAGTGGAAGGAATGTCAGGATGTTAATGGCATGGTGTGTAATGTGGCGACAATTGATATTCCTGCATGCAGAGGCAGGTTAAATGTGTTAACAGCCGAGCTCTTCCTGCCGGAACTGTTTGCAATGACATTGCTTACAAACATGTGTTCATTAGTGGTTTCTGGGTCAGTAAGGTCCTACCTGCTGAAGAAAACTGCCCCGATTTACTTTTTTGCTACCTGGTTTTTGTGGTAAAAAATGCAAACAATTCATTTTTGCCAGCACGAGAAAAAAAAAAATTCCCCTTGACTAATGCCCACCTGCCTCTTTCAGGAACTGAAAGCTGAGAGTAGCAGCTGCTGCTTAAAAAAGAACGTCAGCACTGTGTGTAAAAGATGGATGCTGTACCTTTGTGTGTTCATTTCCTTTAATCTCCACGGCTTTCTGCTGTGGATTAAAAACCAGGAGGACTGGAAGTGCTTGATAGACTACAGACCTCCCAAAGCCTGACAGTGGAAGAGGTTTTGGCAGAATTTCGATAAAATCTTGCCCAAAGCCCAGATGTAGGCAAGGTAAACGGGGGGCCATAACAGTTGTTGCTCTCTTTCCTAAGCAAAGGAACTAGAGTCTGTATTACTTTTCATCCCATGCATCAGAAACAGTGCAGTTGATCGGATGCAGATTGAATTCCGCATTCTCTGTCTGTGTCTTGTAAAATCTCTTTCGTGGATTTCATTATTTTCATTTTCTGTGGTGGTGTTAAATTGCATTACTATCTCCAAGGCAATAAAGGAGTGAGCGCTCTTGAATCCTGACAGGATTTACTTGGAAGGGATGAGGGGATGTAAATTGAAAGATAGTTATTGGCGCAGAAAATCTTGTGCTCAGCCAAGATGGCGTAAACGTGATGGAGAGCTACAAGTCTCAAAGCTCAGCTAGGGATCAGAAGTGATATGAAGACATGCCAAAATTGACAATGTTGACTGTTAACATTTTAGTCCAGAGAGATTTAATTTGTGTTAAAATGACAAAAGAGATGGAGTGAAGTGAGCTGTCATAATACCTTCTTTTTATTTTACCACTAAACACAGGTTGTACTTGAAATATTATGACTCAAAAGCATGTTCCCACTGTTTCACTTGGTAAGGGATGATAAAGTTGAAAGAACTCGTTCAGGTCTTTAATTTAAAGGACTCATCAGGAACAAGGTATCTATTAAACTGGTTCTATTTGCTTGTTGTAACTTTTCACAATTTCTTTTTATACTTGATTTCAAAACATCTCAATAGTATTCCATCTCAAGAAAGTTATTTAAATGTGTTATTAGCTTTATAAACAATGATGGATGCTGTTTATTCTTGCTACTAATCCTCTTATAAGTAGCAAATTCACGCTAAACTGAGCGACATTGTGCAGATGATTATAGAACAAAGAAATTCTGCATATTCAGTTATTTACCAAATATGTGCATATCTGACATAATTTAAAAACAGAACAAAAAAATAATCAAATTTCTAAGTAAGGAATTGAGAGAACTTACCTTTGCTATTCCTGTGGCCCTCTAAAGATCCAAGTGATGCAACCTCCTGCTGAAAACTTATGGAATTTCCCCAGTTTTTTAGAAGGGGGATGGGTCAGGTCAACAGCAATGAGTAAAAAGCTGGGGTCATGACTAAATGTTTTTATTTTTTTTATTTAAGAAAGTATACATTTTTGTGAAAATAAATGCTGCATGTTTTTGGGATTGTGGGGGAAACCAGAATACCTGGAGGAAACCCATGCAAGCACAGGGAGAACATGCAAACATCCTGTCCTTTAGGTAGCGGCAGCATTGAAGATTACTATCCTAGACCTAGTCAATCAATGATATGAAGAAATTAAATAAATTAGATCTATTTTTAAATCTCCATTTGTCAAATAATGTATTATTAGTTACAAAAAAAACTGTACTCAGCATTGCTAATTTGCAGTGATGTCAAAGTAACTGCTAAATACTAACAAGAACTGAACATTTTGAAACCATTTTCATTGTAAAAGGAAGTTTTTTTTTTTTATTTAAATAGACATATTTCATTTAAATAGGCTACTATTATGATATATTTTATTTAAGGCACACTAAAGGGTACTGAACAGGTTGATGAAAGAGGCAATGCATAAGAGTTCAGTGATCTTAAAATCAGACGACGAAATAATAAAATAAATTCTACAATTTTCCAAAAATACTTTAATACACAAAAAGGTTTGGTTCTGTAATAGAACAAATATTTGGAATCCTATTGTTCTGTGCTAGAACCGGAAGCTACACCACAAACATGAAGCTACCTCACAGCTTGGCTCTATTAGTCAGGGTGTTGGGGAATTTATCTCTCTTACTCTGAATCTTGTAAGAGCTGCATAACTCTTTCAGACCCCTCTCTTTCCCCTCCTTCCTTCTTTGTTCTCAATGCAGCATGGTTTGTTAGCTGTTAAGCATTCTAAGCGTTTTAAGTGTAAACTAATAAAGCTGCATTTTCTATTATACCATATACCTAACAGTTCTTTATTAATACAAGGCAAGCAAGGCAATTTTCCTTGTATAGTACATTTTCATACACATTGGCAAGTGCTTTGCAGAAGAAAAAAACAGATAAAAAAGCAAGAGATAAGACATTAAAAGCATTGTATTTAATATAAAAGGGGAAACCAAAGTTTAAAGTGCAGAACTTTAGATTGAAAGTGAAGAGAATGACCAGAAAGAGGAGAAAAAGACAGGAGGGTAAATCAAGTGAGGAGAAGAAGAATAGAAGTTGGTGTTTGTTAACTTCCCCAAATTTCCGTCACTTTTCTGTCAGGTCATTACTGGTAGTGGAAAATGAAATTGTTTAGTATTTGGTAGGTAAAGGTAAATGTTTTATTTTTTTTATTGATGGATATTTGGAGGATTTTGCGAGGCTTTATGTAAGTGCATATGTTTTTTTAAATGTTGCACATGCAAGGTGCTGCATGTTAATTAAATTTTTCAGGGTTCCTCCTCGAAACAAAAAGACTTGTATTGACGGGGCTTGTCAGATACAGTCATTGTTTTCAAGGTCATTTACGAGCATGTTTGCCCTATCGAAAGCTGTATTATTAATGTTCACACAATTAGACGGAGCCTGTGTAATTAATTAATTTCTCAAATAATGTTGTTACAAAGGTAATTAAATGATAAAAGGCCGTTTTGGAATCGCAGGTTATCCTCAGTCGCTTTAGATAAGCTGCTGCTATGTTATCCTCTGAATACAACACTGTTTTATTCAGTTCATCCAGTACACACTATAAGTACGCAACGCACACACACAAAAATGAAATTGTTGCTGAATTTCATTGCCCAGCTTTAACGACTCGGGGCATTTGGACTTCATGGGAGCACACAGTGCACCCCCTAACAGATTGATCTTAGTGCAGGTTGAGAGGCACTATGGGGAACTGCATGAAAAGTGATTATGCTGATGTGGCGAGGAGCTCCATATTTCATATCCTGCAGATCAATAAGACACGAGGCAATATGTTTCTCTGAAAATGTGGCCTTGGAGCCTGCATAAGGTGAACTGACCACACTGACTCGACAACATGACTGGATCAGAAGAGAAAAGCCCTGAGAGATTCTGACACCTGAGAACCAGATATCATAATGATATTTAGTTTTGCATGTGTTTGGACACTTTCGTGTAGCGCATGATTTAGTTGTTGAACTAAGACACTTGCATCCTTTACAATAATCAATAGCATATGCTCTCATATCTGTTACAGGGCTAAGGTTTCATAACACTGATGCCTACTCTCTTATCATTTGTGAGTTCTACAGTGCGTGGGTTGTTGTGTTAAAGCTAAAACAGCAATGTATAAGTGGTTGGGTGAAAAAGAAGAAAGGTAATTCTTTTTTTTTTTTT
Organism: Danionella cerebrum; assembly: GCA_007224835.1. Taxonomy (NCBI): domain Eukaryota; kingdom Metazoa; phylum Chordata; class Actinopteri; order Cypriniformes; family Danionidae; genus Danionella; species Danionella cerebrum. Next base: position 125,148 of record SRMA01025593.1, read on the forward strand.
TTGTAAAAGCCAATTGATTGTTATTCAGCTTTTGTATCGATACAAAAATCTAAATGTATAGACCATGCCAAACTATGCCAAGGCATCCAAACTGATCTGACTCTGGTCTGCTATAACATTGGTACAACTAAAGAAATTCTGGGAAATCTTTGAGAATGCTTGGAAATTTCCTTTTGATTTAATATTGGGTCAAACTTTGTAAAACTATAACTCAAACTGAGAACCTTCAAACTGACCACAGTTGTGGAGGTAATCAGTGCAAGAACATACCAGCCACTGTGTTTTAGTAGTATCCCTGGGCTCTAGAAGTGGTTAAATATTTACCATGGACTTATAACAGGCATTGAAAATAAATGTGAAATGGCAAAAAAACAAAAAAAAAAACTTTAATATGAAACAACACAGCGAAATGGGGGTTTGTTCTCAAATCCTCTCTTTTCTTCACATTTTTGTAATCTTTATTGTCAAACTAAGCTTCCTATGTTCACAACTGCTTGACATCCCTGACTCTTTCTTTGTCCTTTGATTTCTTTTCAGTCATCATCTTCTTCTTGCTTTTCTTCTTCTTTCCTGTTTTCTTTACGAAGTTGCTATGAAAATGATGGATGAGCGCCACCTAGCGACTAATTTATGTCCTACTCACATCATTAAAAGAACCAGCTTCCGGTGGTCGTTTTTCTCGCGAAAAACCATTTCGATATGGTAGAGCCAATCTCTTTTTCTTGGCCCCACTTGTTTCGTCAGATATGTGTGAGCTCCCATTTCACAACAATGGTTTTCAAATGAGGTGTGAAGTTGCATGAAACTTTGGATCGAAAATTCGGATTGGTTTGTAGAGGCCTTAAGTTGCAATTTCAGAGACATATTCAGCGAGAGACTCCTCGCTGCAGACTGTAGCGTCAGTTTTCAGTAAGCCTAATCCAACAATTTCAACCCTGACAAAAACTAACTCTATTTCTATACAAATTTGTGCTGTCGTGCTTGTGCTGAGGATGTTGTGTTGGTCACATGATCTTACTCTTTACGTGGACAGTCCCTCTTTGAAGTGCTCTTGAAGGGGAGGAAGACACTTCTGAATCGGCTCCACAAGGGTCAGTGGAGCTTTCTGCTTGGGTACTGTTGAGACTTGGAGACAGAAGGCACTTTAGAAAGCAATAATTACAAAGTACCTGCAAAGTCTGCGAATCCCGAAGTTACACATAGTTCTTAGAAATCCATTAGCATCGCACTCACTCGTAGCCAATGATGAGATATGGCAGAAAGCCGACAGATAAGCAAATGATGTGAGGAAGTTCTTCACAACAGGTGGATTAAGTGGAGAGAGGGGATGAAGAAGGGATGATGCAGGATAAGTACTGTGGAAGGAGATGAAAGAGGCCCATTTGAAGTGTCAGAGAGACATCAGAGCAGACCTGGGAGGATTGTTAAACTGCCTTTATTTTACCAAGAGCCCCCCTCAATTTCTCTCTCTCCCTGTGTCTGTGGGTAGAGGGAGAAAGTGAATCTTTCGGGAGCACCGGTTGATGAGCTGCATGTGTTTGAGAGGAAGGAAATGGCGAAGAAAGAGAGGGAGCGAGTCGAGCGACACTGTTGTCTTTGAAGTCGAGAGCTCGACTTCAAGGTGGTACGGAATGAATCCTGATGGTGTCACTGCCACTCTAGGTAAAGGAAAAGAGGGCAGCCCACTTATTTATTTAGTCTTTTCTGCATTTCTATAGCTGCTTCTCTACAGATGCCAAAAGGGATTATGCTAATGACACACAGTCCATTAGAATAGAGGAAGTCTCGGTAGTTAGCTGCGAGAAAGGCGACTGTTTTTAGCTGTCTGCTCAGCGCCTGGAAGCTTCTGTCAGCATGACTCTCGGTTGCTCTGTGCACCATCAGATGGCACTATAGGATCAATTTGAGAGAGGCTCATGCTGCTCTCTGTGTGAGGACCATGAGGGAGTCAGCTCTGTGTAGAATCCCTCAAGAACAGATGAATGATAAAACCCCTAAGCTCTCTGCGGCAAAAAAATCTTGTGAGAAGAATGCGTTTGCTCTGTTTGTAAGCTTTTGCAACACTGAGGTCTAGCTTCATGGATAATGCCCATTCTGCAGGGAAAGCTGTACTTTTATGTTGTAGGGTGCTTTGCGTTTCGCAAGGAATTGGAAATGGTGTTTGAAGACATATTTGATATGTTGCATGTGGTCATTTTCCGGTTTTTAATCAAATAGTTGCTGGGTCTGTGGCACTTTGAAATACTTTTGGGGATTTGCTAGTTAAAGTATTTAAAGTAACATTATGTGTCCAATTACGCTGCTGTGGTGCCTGTCTCAGCTGTTGGGTGAAATGCAGGTTTCCACCCTGGACACGGTGTCACTCCATCGGTGGTACCAATTAAACTCAGTGTTCTCCCTTCAACATAAAATTGAGGGTCCCCATCCCCTCTAAGACTGGCACAAACCACTCTCATAGAAATATCTGTGCTTCGTAATTGGATTAAATTCTCAAACCACGACTCAGAAGCAACTCTCACTCACCACCTCTCCCCTCTCTGACCATCTCTCTTTTAATCTTGCCAATTTGAGAAAAGTTGGCACCTTTTCAGAACCCCTGGGATCCCCTAATCAAACAGTTACTGTATTTGTCACTGCATAAGACGCACCGCCATATAAGACTCACTTTTAAATGAGGAAGATCTAGAAAAAAAAGATTCTGAACCAAATACTGTAGTAAAATATTTTATATCAACTGTGTAAAAGTTAACAGCAGTTTAAGAACAATTATATGCCAAACATGAACAGTCAGTAAAGTCAGTAAACAGTAAAAGTAACAAAAAAAGGCTGTAATGTTTTTATTCGAACCCCAATAATTCCTCTTCGTCACTGCTATCAGAAATGAGGAAGGACAGATCCACGCAGTCATTGTCATCACTTTCTTCCTCACTGGTGTCAAATAAGATGTTGTCTTCTGTTCCGTCCAAGATATTACTAATGCCACACTTCTTAAATGATTTTATAACATTCTCCTCTTTCACTGAGTCCTACACGCTATGGTAGGATCGACGAGATGGGCGATGACGTCAGCGCGCACCGCCAAGTGTACAAATATGGCCGACAGCTCCGGAGCTAGGCTGAAGCCGCAGACTCTCTTACGCCTCCCCTACCCTGACCACCCTCCGCTATAAGACGCACCAACTTTTCCCTCTTCCTTTTGGGGAAGAAAAAGTGCGTCTTATACTGTAAAAATACTGTAATCTTGTGACCTTTTCAAGGGTCTTGTAGACTTGTACTTCTTTTTTTGAGCAGTTATGCCAGTCTCCCCCAGCACAAAATGATAATATTATTTGAAACCATACTTTTTAGTGACCCCTTTCACACCAACGACGTATTAACGAAAAGTCCTTTTTGCTCCTAGCTCGATTTTCCCAGCCATCACATGTGACTGAAACACGTCTGACCAATCACAATGCACCTTGTTTCTAGGCCACGGCAACTCATAAACATTCTAGCAGAACGATGAATGGCGGAACGATTAATCAGAAGTCCGAAAACCAGAGTTACTCATTCTCATGCAGTTGTTTGAGAAAAGGATTTAGAAATTGTGGCTTTTGGTAAAAAAAAAAAACAAGGAATATTGTACAATGTAACACATTTTCACAAGAATAGTTTGTCTGTATGTGAGTTATTCCACTCTCATATAAACACATTCATTACTCTTTCAAACGATCCAACCTTTTTTTGTGTAGTTTATATGCTAATTTCGTAATCCACCAAAGGCTTATCAAATTGGGAATTAAACTTGTCTTTCCATCATGTGTTATCAATTGTAATGTAGCCAATCAGTAGTGAGAATCTGGCTTTTTCCTTTTTTTCTATATGTAATTAATGTAACAAAAAAAATGTTACATTTAAAAATAGTTTCCTTATGTTTTTTACTTCTTTTCAGACCTCACTAGCCGTTACCTACTGGACTTCCTTAAAAATATTTCCTATACCATTGGCCCATTATATTTTCAAGAATCTATTTCAGAACTTTGAATCCGCTCCGCATTGTGGTAACTTGGCATTGCGGTCAATTTTGATTAAATTTACGACAAAAGAAACAAAATATCCTAAACTAAATTGGCTAGGATGAGTAATGGTCCTCATTGTGAATTTCCATGTTATCTATCTACAGCTGAATTGGTGCCAGTAGAGGTAATAACCTACTCCACCATGTGAATTGAGATTATAATGCTTGATAATGGCCATAGAAAATGATTAGAACATCTCTGCGGCTGCATTTATGCAATGTTTACTAAATCCTCCAGTATGGATTGAAGTGTATGGGGTAATTGATTGTTATTAAAGTTCTCAAATCTGCATTTTTCCATCTGTGTGCATAAAAGAGAGAGTTTCTAGTGAATAATATTTGGAAATGAAGCACAATGTGCAGAAAATATGCGCGGCTTGTGTATCAGTATGAACCTGCCCTCGCTTGAATGGAAATCGCTCTTGATGTGCTGTGCTCTTTGTCTACTTTTAGCCTGCGCCATTCTCCTTTTACACCCACAAATGCACATTTAGGCCATAAATCCACATCTATACATAATGTAAGAGCAGCAACTCTGCACATGGGGCCTGAAAGAGAAGCACTTGTTTAAGGCAGCAGACACGCACTCTGTTCAGCTCACTTCCCCCTGAAACGGAGACGAATTCACCTCCTGTAGCAACTCAAAATGGCCATACCTGTACATTTTATAGCAGTTATGTTCAGGTTTATTTTCACTATTGAAGTAAAGCTTCTATAGGTGATCGCCTAGTACTTTTAGAAATCTCACTGTTAGTTTTAACCAAATGTAAAATTAGTCTCCTTCCTAAGGAAGAGGCCTATACAGCAAGTCACAAATTGACCACTTGAGTCAGTTGTTGTTGTTAATATTTGTAGTTTTGCCTTTAGAGATAAATATAAATATGAGAAAAACATTTTTTGTGAAGTGAAATGATAAGAAATTACAAGAAAAAAAATACAGTAACTGTATTAACTAAAACAAACTGAAATTATAGATTAACTACTAATTATTTTGGTCTTTTTATTTTGAAAATGTATACATTTTAGAAACAGCATCACAATACTTCCTTTCTATAGCTTGTTGTTTAGTGTCAGCTTTGGCAAACATTTTCTCGCTCCATCAAGCAAAATGGTTAAAATTAGGAGAAAGCAGAAAGTGGTACGGGGAACAGTTCTCAAATGGAAAAATGCAAAAGTGCATTTATAGAGCTTGCATAAGGATGGTAATACAGAGTATCTTTTAGAAGCTCCCGTTGTAAGGTTAGCCATTTTAACATTTAACTTTCTGCATAAGTCACTACTTCATTGAACTAGTCATTATTTCAATTACTGCTATCTACAACTATTATTTTAGATTTAATTACTCTACAATATTTTTGTCTCGTCTAAACATAGATTTTTTTTACGGAAGATAATAGTTTATTAAAGCAATAAAAGCAATTCAACCAAGTGAAAATGATGCATAAATCATGATGTGTTAATCATTAGTAGCTATTAATTCTTAAATAACCATTGATCTAAACAGTGTTAAATGTTGATTATTACAAAGAGGAGGTTCTTATTTTTACTAGCAGCTTTGTGTTTAATATATCTGCACCTCGAATACCTGAAATGAAATTGGCTGTGTAGGATTTACCTTTGTTTTTCACGTCAACTTTTTCTTAGAAAACCAGATAAATTGGAAACAAGAATACGGGTGCCACTGTGCATTATTCGTAAATTAGTCTGTTAATATTTCCATTACTTTGTAGCATGGGATCCCCCGTGTAATTAGAGCCCATGATACTGCCAAGCTGTTTAGTTGCTGTTTTGCTCTTCACAATGCATATTTAATTCAAGACCTCTTTTGTGCATTTGTGCATCTTACTACGAGTGCTTCAGATAAATATTGCATGGTGAGCTGAGCTGTTTTGCCATCTCAGCTGCATTCATTATGAACCACACCAAAATGTTTCACTCAAACCCAAATTACTCATTACAAAGATAATAAACCTAATCTCTTTGCATTCTGTCTGTGAAATTATCTATTGATTTACCCTAAATGGTGCATTCAGTCAAATTTGTTCATTCCCCATGCATGTTGAATGGGCCATGTGGGTCAACACTGGGAGATCGGAGTCTTGCCCAGTGCTAATAGAGGAATCAAACAGGAGACAGCCATATTTGATGAGGTCTATGCTAACACAGGACCTACTTAAAAAGGAAAAAAGGAAGCCCTTATATAACCCCAACCTTCTGTTTTTTTCTCTCCCTTTTCCGTTTTCCTTTGGGTAATAAGAATAGAAAAATGGTGGTAAAATGTCAGAAATATCATGAGGAATAGAAGATCTGAAGCGTTGCTTAATGAAAACCTCTGGCCAGAGGTGCTGTGAGGCAGAAAGAGCTGCCAGTGCGGTCGGGCTCAGAGCTGTAATTTCTCACAAGGCACGCAACGGATTCCATTACGCCAGGCCACCACAAAACACACACGTACACACACGCTGCAAAAAGGGATAAGAGTGAGAATAAAGCAAGTGAAGCACCCATAACAACACTTTTCTTTCTATTGTTGTCTGGAGGCAAAAAGAACACAAAGATTAATGTGCAAGATCTATGTGGGCTGGGATTGTTGTAAACAAAAGGGCCCCTTGAGCCAAGCGTGAACCTTCAATAAAGATCAGGATCATTGGAATGACCACTTGGAACAGGGAGCTAATTAACCTGGGCCTCCAAAACAGCCCACACAAGGCAGTTTCTTTCTTATGATGCTGTAAAAGTTATTTTTGATCAAATCTGGTTGCATTATACCTTCGATCTCGAGCAGTGTGTTGTTTTTAATGGTTTTGTTGAGAATGTTCTGTTTTAAATGGATCGAATCTCTGCTTGCGCCATGCTACTTTCAAGTTACCCAAACTGCTGTGATGCTTGATGTAATTACACAGCATCTACAGCACCATTCATATGATACACACACACACACACACACACACACACACGCACACACACCCACACACACACACACACACACGTGCTGTGGTCACATTAAAAGGTACTGGTTTGTTTTAGAAATGCAACCACCAGTTGTAAAATAATATATGACTTTATTAAAATGGCATTGCCTGAAAGTTGGTGCTAATTATGTAATTTCAGCATTTAATAAATTAAATGTTTAGTCGTTGTGTTGTACAAGGTAACAAATGAATAATTTAATTAAAGCTTCAAGCAGCAATCTGATCTGAACAATATAGGCAAATGAAATAATGAAAACCAATATGTCATGCCCCCAGGTGGCGCTGTGAATATTTTTCTGTAATTGTTTTGGCCAATATTCTTTTTAAAATTAGTAAAAAGAGGTACCTTGTCAGTGTTAAATGTTGTATTTCTTCTGGCCACTCAGTAGTGCTATCTCTGAGAGGTGTAAATTTGCTCTGACATGGACAGTTAACGTAAATTTGGGACTGATCGGACGTTATTACCAACTTTCTGTTTATGGCTAATAACCGATTTCGTCCTGGCCTGTGGTGTAGTGGATGGTGCGCAGGACATATAAGCGCGGTTGCGCAGGGCGACGCAGGTTCGAGTCCCGGGCCTGTCGTCTTTCCCATCCCACCCCATTCTCTCTCTCTCTGCCTTGCTTCCTGTCTCCCTCTACTGACCTATCTGTCCACATAAAAAAAAAAACATATATTTTTTTTAAAATAAATAACCGATTTCGATGGACACGGTGTGTACATAGTTTAATGAAGTCTATTTAACGTCTCAAATGTCTTAATATAAGACTTAATGAGGTCGGAGACACAGAAAAAAAGGTGGAGTTTGTGGTATTTTTTGGAAACATAATCCATATAACCTATAATAAAGCATTTGTACCCGACATGTGTGCTGAATATCATTTGTCTACGACAACATGCACCATAAGCTGAAATGTGTTAAGTGGTGTTATAAACCCTTTTTGACACACCCACTTTTCGAACGCCAACCAGACCATAATTTTCACACATTTAGATTTAGATGTTGCTCTTCAAGCTCTCCAAAACAATCATAAAGAAATAACCAATGATGGGTAACATGAGCAGAAAAAGCAATCAGGCCATTTACCCTTCAAAAGTAAAGTCCAGCCGTGCAATTAGCTCAGAGCAACCTAAGGAGTCTTCTTGAAAGAGTTGCAACAAGGACCATGTGTATGTGTAAACCCCCCCTGGAATTGGTTTTGACATGGATTGCTTTTATTAAACAATTTCAAAGTTCATCAACAAAGCCTTGTCGTTGTTTAAATTCCTATATTTTTCTTAGAGCTTCGCTAGTTACCTGCTGTAATGCCGAGGCCAAGGTTCACAAGCATCCAGCAATCACTTTGGTTCCTGTAGCCACACTCTCGTTTAAGTGCCAGTGCACGTCTCTCCTTGAAAGTAACCACTTTTTCAATTACTCTGCCATCAGCTTGCTCTGTTGCAGATAATGGCAGGGTCTATAGCCTAGACTAGCAGCTAAATGTCAACTAAACAGAGACGATGTGCTATCTGCAGTTAAACAACTCTGGCAAAAACCAGACAATTGTGGTGCAATATAGCTGAAGAGGTCTGGGGAGATTGTCCTCTTCTCCAAAGGATTCCCATAAAAGTGCGATATAACTGTGCGCACTAGTGATTACATTTACGTAACATGCAGTTACGGCTCATGCAGAGTGCTGCCTTTTGTGACAGCCCCTTAAAAATGGAACATGTTGCAATGCATTTAGCTTCACTCCAGGTGGAAAAAAACCCTTGGGTTGAAACTGCCAATCCAAGCGTTCAGCCTCACTCCACGAAGTTGAGTTGCCGGGTGAGCAGAAGTAAATGCATCTTCTTAACAACAAAACCCTTTTATTGTCTTGCACTGTTCAACTATTCACCAGCTCTAGCCTGGAGAAAAGGTCTTTTTTGCTTGCTGTTTACCAATGCCACCCTTGGGATGTTAGTGAACTTAACATAATTACATGTCTCAGACTGGCCGCTCAATGAATCTGTCTCAACTCTTCAAATATATGGTCTCTAAACAATTTGGAAAATGATATGCAGCATCACTCTCGGTTGCATCAGCAGGTATTTTGATGAACAGCTTAATCCATGCTGCTGCGGCCTGTTTCTCCACACCCATTATTTTATTCCTCCACAAATGAGCATGGACAGGAGGGTAATGAATTCTCCCCTCCAGTGAAATGGGAGGATTTTCTATTTGCCAGACACTTCCTTCTCCTTTAACTCTTTCATCTGATGGAGAGTGGACTTTGGGCAGTGGGTGGAGGGGGCGAGCGGCTGACTGATGGTGGGCCACAGCAGACAATCAGAGGAGAGCGAGGACCATCTGTCTTGAACGAGATGAGACGGGCCTCCAGCTGCAGTGTAAAACACAGCCCATATAAGCAGCGCTCCATGCCCCAAAATTGGAATCGAGGTGCACTTTTGAAAACTGTATTGCATTGCATCAGGCAATACAGCCAAAATCAATATACCCCCAGTGCTGGAATTGGGCCCACATGACAATCACCAGGGCCACAGTCAGAGAGACATTTTCAGACAATGCCTTTTTCGCGTTTTGCAATCAGTCCAGCGGGAGTGGGAATGGGTGGCCGAAGCCGAGCAAAGCATTTTCCAATCTCGTCTGGCATTCAGCTTCGGTCAGCCACCAACAAGCGGTGTCTGAATGACTACAAACTGACTTACAACTCAACCCCATTTATAGTCTACAACAGCGAAACCTTCCATCTCAAGGCGCTACTTGTGGAGGACTATATATATGTGGGCTATACAATAGTAATTTAGATCATGCGCTGGCAGAATTGCTGTCAATAGAAAAGAATGGGGCGTGTGTGGGTTTGGGCACCTGAGCTCCATCAGGGGGGTAGATGGGAATAGAGCATTAGTTTTCTACCAGTGGTGTTGGAGCCGAGGGCCCTCTGTGGGTTTCTGTGCTCTGCTTTTATTAGAGAACAGTTGTTGAGAGTAGTGCAGTAGGACTCATTCCATAGCTGCTCTCCTGCAGTCTCGTGGGAACTCAGCCTCGAATGCCTTGTCTCTGTGTTCCAGTGTGCACATATAAGTACATCTGGCTAAGAAACTAAACCCATCATATTTAACTAAGTCATTACAAACTGAACTTTCCCATTGAGCTGTGTATTTTACATTCATTCTCTCAGTAGTACTACAGTTATTGTTTTCTGGAATCTATAATCAAACAATCGGATAAGCATTTTCCAAGTAAAGTAAACCAATGTCAATCACAGATATATGTAGCAATGCTACGCAAAGCTCATGGTTTGGTACTTATGTAGTTTTTTTTTTTTTTTTTTTTACCTCGGTTTTCGGTTAGTTCGGTTCGAATGGCTTGGCAAATTTGTTTTTTTTCATCCTTTCTATAGATCCCCATGAAGAGATAAAAAGTCTTCATAAATGGACTCTTTAAAAACATACATAATGTTTATGTGTCTTGCTGGATTAGTTGGGTTTGGCTGTTTGAATGATTCAGAGTCTCTCTCGCTGTGTGTGTGGTGCGCAGACGTTCCTGCATCATAACGGTACAGATGAGCACTCACGTTTCATGTGCTGCCTCTTCCATAATAACGTCTGATAAAACAGTGCTTGTACTCGGTAACATATTTGTTTAACGTTCTTCTCTCATCTTTGTCTTATTTGACAACATATCTCCATGTTTAAAAGCCTCCTTACAGCGCTGATCGAGGGAGCTGTGCCCTGGTTACGCTTAGAGTGAAACATGAGTCCAGCCTTCCTTTAACAATTTTTTTTTTTTCATATATAAAATACATATATTTTCCGTGATTTCCAACCGCCATCGAACTATCATTCGTCTGTTTATCAGATGCTGGAATGATTGAACAGGAAGTAGATCATACAGCTTGTAAGTGTGCAGCCAACTGTTTTTTTTTTTTTTTTGTTTGTCTTTTTTTATGAAGCATCAAAATCACTAATTCTCTGTAATTGATTTAATAAAATTATTAAATTTACTATTTCAGTGCAAACAAACATCTTTGGATGTTAAGAATGCATGTCTTTACAGTATGAAAATATTTCAATTGATCTGATGTGAAAATGCAGAACCAGTTCAAGACTAACCGACTGATCAGTGATAACACACCATGTGATTCAACTTGAGCAGCCATATTTTAAATAACATGTTACATACCAAAAGTTCCAGCTGTCTGTCTAGTGTGTGAATGAAATGCAGATTTTAAGTGAACTACAAGCACAGAATGTCACTTGATGTTGGAAGTAAACATGGATGTGATAGCAGTTCTTGAAGACTGTAAGGCTTCATGAAAGGTCGTTTCTGATCGGAGTACAACCTGTGAATAAATCTGTGAACACCTCACTGCATCACTCAGTCATTTAATCCACACAAGCAAACGTGTTTGCAACAAGCACTTGTTACTGAACTCTGCCATTCACCCTGATTGTTTATCCTGCTGCTTCTGCTTGAGAATTGTGACACCCTTCACCTTTTAATGATGAAGTTCAGACTGAGGTCGCATTGCAAAAAAATGTGTACATATGATTTAGGATCAAGTGACCTGGGGCATATAAAAAAAAAAATCGTAATTGATCTGTTTATTGACATCCAAAACATGTAGAATATGGGCTAAACAATCAATTTTCAGTCACGTTGGCCTGCAGTTGAACATAGCTTTAAAGAGATATTAAAAAAACTATTTTAGAGAGAGAGAGGGAGAGAGAGAGAGAGAGAGAGAGAGAAAGAGAGAAAGTTATTTGTTTTTGAGAGCCACCAGCAAAGTATTACATCACCACTTTAAGTAGTGTTCCTTATTCCAACACCAATCTGGAGTTACAACACCATGAACACCAAAGAGTCTAATTTTTACACTCATCCAGATTAAACTAACACTGATAGAGTTAAAAAAAGGTAAGAACCCCATTGTGATTGTTACACTTTTTGGTGTCATTTTAACACTTCAAAAAGAATAAATCTAAAATAAAGATTGACACCTTAAAAGTGAAGAACAAAGTAGTTCAAAGTGTTAAAAAAACAACACTCCAAGAGTTAAATATACAATTATATATAAATAGTCAAATTGGCCACAGAGAGCATTATACGAATGTTAAAAATAAAAAAAATATAAACTTATTATTAGGTTGAAATATATTTTATGAATACAATTTAGCTTTTTATAAGAAATATATATATTTTGAAGTATATTCTGCAATGACTTTTAGTTGATTTGCTCATTGAGGAATGTACAGTGTACGTACACTATTTAATTTTATTGTTAACCTCAATAACTCTGAAATGAATTCACTGGTGCAGCAGTAGGAGTTAGCACTGGAGCTTAGCTGAAGATTTTTTGTCCAAATCCCAGTAATAAGGCTTCTGATTGGAGCTTGTTCTGTATGTGACTAGTAATTAGGTCTGGGCAGGTATAAACAGTACATACATGGAAGAAATTCTATGAAAAATGAACTTCTATTAAAACAGAAAAAAACCATTGCTCAGAAAATGCCTTTTTGTGAACAGTATGCGGTTGATTATTTACTACTATAACATACTGGACATGTAAATGACCCCCTCTGCACTAGAAACTCTTTCAATCAGGCTGTTTTTCGAGATATGCAGACAGGTCACAGGCACTTTTTGCGAATAGTAGACAGCATGTTGTTTTCATGAAGTTTAATTTGTCTCCTTTCATGCATGATGCTGCATTGAGTGGTCGAATCTTCTCATTCTTCCACTGCTGTGTAGCGTGACAGCTCCATCAGTATTCCCCTGGACAGCGAGGGGGTGGTTGTTTGTGTCTCAAGTTTTAGGAAGCTTGAAATTACACAACAAACTCTTCAATCAATTATTTATCTGTCCTGTTTGTTTTTTTATATCATCAGTTTTGCTTTATGTTCTGCTTAAAACAACAATGAGATCAATTCATCAAAGCCATCATCATTTAAAGTAACGATAACAACATCCTGTTTACTTTGTTACTGCATAGATCACTGATCAGTTCTTTCATCTTTAATTTGAGGATATATTTATTTTTTTATAAATATATCCTGAAATTAAAAATGAAAGAATTTTTTTAAAATTAATTCCCTTTACTTGTTATGGTAAAGATATGGTAAAATAAATCTATAGTAATAATAAGTATATATGATAGAGTTTGGTTACAAAACGCAACCAATAAAATAAAATAAATAATCTTCACTTTTGTCTTCTGTATTTTTTTTTTTTTTTTTTTTACAAAACTTGATATTAGCTGTATATTAATTCCTTTTTTTTCTCTCAAAAATGCAGACTGCCAGCTCTTATTCAGAGCAAAAGGCCATAAGTCCATTCGGCCCAATCCACAGTGTGCTTTTCGATCACATGACTTGCATGGCTGTGCCAGTCAGTAAACATGTTTTAATTACTTTGGATTTTTTAGCAATGTGCAAGGAATATTTTTGATGATCCAGTGTTTGTTTCACCTGTGTGAAGGCATCTAAAGACAAAAAATCTCCTACCGCTTACCAACGGGAAAAGCTTTTTCCAAGTCTATTTCTGAACTGTCTGTAGAGCAACTTTTTTGTGTAGCACTAGGTTTATCGATGGTTTTTTCAGAATATTTTTTAAACTGTAAATCAATCATGAGTAATTTTGAATTAACTCAGGATGAATAAAGCCTTCTATTTGAGAAAGCTGTGACCCAAAATTGTTGATCTGCAAGTTTAGAACTAAAATAGGGCCATAAGTTTTAATCAGTAGCCAAAGGAAAAAACTGGATTATTTAAAAATAAAGCAGCATTTCATCCAACGAGTCCAAGAGAGGAAAATCTTCACTTCCTTGTGCCAAGTATGAAAAGAAAAATGGAAGTTGCTGTGTTCTTTTTTATAACTTACTTGTGTCTTAAATACATAAACAATACATTATTGGATAAATCAGTTTTTTTTAATCCTACTCAAGTTTCTTTTATCCATTCAATAGTTTTAATGGAAAGGAAATGCTGCAAAGCTAGTGTTACTTGTTATATACTTCTGTATTTTAAGTTTTCAAAAATAATTGGTATTGGTGGATCTTTTATTTTTCCTCAAAGCCAGTAAGTGCCAGTTATTTTTTTTTTGAAACCCTGGTTTAATATGTAAATGTTTGCATGCGTCATTTGTTTTTTGCATTACTGGAATGAATCTATGGCATTTTGATAGGAAATAGGTCATGGATTTATTATGAATATTTGAAATCAAAATAGATCAAAATCAATAGATTTGTTTTTTATGCAATTAGAGATTAGATTATGATCTTTTACCTTGATCTTTCAGTGGTAAGAAAACAACTTTTCTTTCCCAATTTAACATTTATGGATTTATTTTATGGAACCAAACTCTCATACTTTAATTACCTACATTCCAGCGCTTGTGGGCGTTCTTGGGGCCTCGCACAGCCAGCCCCCCAAAAATGTCTGATTGAATAGTGAGTCTAAACAAGTCAGTGGGAGACCCTTTTGGGACTCCTTAGAGTGTATACATCACAGTATATAATTTTAATATTATCAATCATTATTTATCAGTATTTACAGGCTGCTCTGTTCCTCAGGACGACTCCCTGGCAAGCTCCAGTTAGAGAAGGGAATGTAGTAAACGATATTCTTTCTGAAATGGAGGAAACAACAGTTAACTGAAACAAATCTGTGCAAATCCAGGATGTGACCCATTTGCCAAGAACAGTGGATGCATTTTCTTCCACCAGGGGGCAGCAGGTAGCTGTCCTAACATGCTCCTGAACAGGACGCTCTTAATTAGTTTTTTTCTCCCGTTTGCTGCTCTTAGACCGGCCATTTGGGAATGCCATTTTCTTCATCACAGTATCGTGAAGATCAGCAATTATGCTGAAGCGCTGAAATCTTTTTTTGGGGGCAACTTCTTTTCTGCATTCTTCCTCTCGTTCTGTTTTATGTAAGCTTTTCCCCCTTGAAGTGAACTTGTTATAGATGCTCTAGTTGCTATGGTAAGACAGAAGATTACCAAAGGATACATTATTGAATAAGGACAGCGTTTCAGAAGGGCTTGCATCAAGGGAAAGCCTTTCTTTTAGAGAGCCTCTGTCATGGTTTCGGAGGATGAATGCACTTTTTATTTTAGTGTTTTGAGAGCGTGTGGCACTATACTACAGGCCCTAAAAAGATTTGACCCAAAACTTCTTCATCTGCATATTGCCATAACACCAGCGTTGGAAGGAAGCCAGCGGAATACATTAGAATAAGAAAATATAACAAGTATTGATTTATCATTAATAAATCTAGGTTGGCATATTGATTGGAGCATTGGATGGCTTCCAGATTAACAATATGTTTTACAGCCAGGGCAGCAGAAGAAATTAGATCACACTGGCAAGATTAATGAAGTAAATGTGCTTAAGAAGATGGTGAAACCTGGAAGGGGTTTTCGATTCATTGCCTCACCTCCACGCTGCAGGGAAATCCACTTATTGGTTTGTTTACATAATTTCTGGTCTTGTTGTTCAAGGCTAACTTTATGCACGAGTGTTAAAACTGCAAGCAAAACCATTTAACATTATTGTAACCTTGTGCTTTTCAAACATAGTGAATTGAGAAGTGCTGTTTGGAAATACACAACACCGAAGCCTGAAGGAAAACAACACTGTATGAATAGATCCGGAAAGCACGAGTGTGCAGAAAACACATTAATGCACCCCATGGGTCATGGCTTATTCTTCTGCTAAGCAAATATTACATCACATTATATAAGCGAGGTTTCAAAATGACTTGCAGTTGACCTCCATAGTTCCCGAGAATCACTGAGATTAAATCAATGTGCGCTGAAACTGGCTGCTGCTAAAAGAACTCATGTCCTCAGCTTATACTTCAAGAAAATCTGCTGCATGCACTATATTTTACAGACAGAGGACTGGAAACCATTGGGAATGAAAGTAGCAAGTCGGGGTAAATTTTCCAGTGAAAGCCATTTCAACAAGCAATCTATTTTTGCCACCTTTTTGCAACTTGGGGTAATGTTTGGGTTTAGCAAGCAAATTGGGAATACTCTGGGGTCAAAGCACTGATGTCATCTCGCCAAACAAATGTGTTGTTTTAATTTTTTGATTTTTTAAAGAAGGTTTGTCCTTGGGAGGGTCATGGGAGGAATCCCGACAGTACCCCCTTTGCTCCCCAACTCTGATACTGTTTAGACTGTAGACATAGATCAAGGTGGAGAGGTGAAGTGGTGGATGAGGGATTCTGTTCAAAGCCTCTCAGAGCAATTGCAGGTTAAGTTGGGCTTAGTATATGCAGCACATGTTTAATCAGTTTTGTCATTGTAAAGTTTATATACTTAATTTTCATAGGAATTTGGCATGTTTTCTTGCATTTTGTGGATTTTATTGGGTTTAAAAAATAAAAGAAATCTGTCTTAAACGTGTGCAAGGCATGTGGAGTGCACCAGGGGTCTGCAACTGCGCACAGAAGGCTAGAAAATTTACAAAAGCCCAGGAAATAAATGGAAAATAACTGAGTATATGTTTAGTTTTTGTATACAAACTTTAATGTATTAATTCACGTAAATGTATTTAGAATGAGATAATATTGTCTATTTGACAATAAACAAATATTGAATACATGAAATGGACATTTATTACAACCTAAACTTTTTTTTTTATTATCGCCTTAAATTGGTCAAATTGTTTTAGTTAATGTACAATAAAAGAACTGCATTATGTTGTTTTACTCAAAATAAAAAAAAATGTATTGATTCAAAAATCAACAATTACTGTGAAAGAACAGATTTAGTGTTTAATAGCAGAAATCTAAAGTGTTAAAAAAAGCATAAATCCCCCAAAATAATTGTAAAAAATTGTATCAAAAACCCGACAACTGTTTACACTGTTCCAACCACTTTTTGTTCCATCGTGCCAGAACTTGGAAAAACAAAAGCCATATCTCAGGTTATGGCCTTCTAAGGTTTGTCCTTTTTATACCACTAGATGGCACTGAGGCACCGATTTGAGAACTGTAAAATGAAACTGAAAGACTAATGTGCATTTTCTCACATTTTATTTTGATTTGCCTTGCAAAGTATGTCATGTTTGTTTAAATACAAAAATAGAAGGCTTTTTAAAAGTTAACAAAAACACATAAAAGTGTGTTTTATTTCCATTAAGAATAAAAATACATTTTTCTACTCCAGGTGGACATTTATTTGGTATAAAACACAGGTCCAACCTTTGGGCTATACGGTACAGAGTTTGACTTACGCTATGAACTTGGGACCTGTGTTACTAATGCTCTTAGCTAAGATGAACAAAATAATGGTGAATGATAAACATGAATAATTTTTATACCAACACTTTTACAGCAGAAGAATTATGCACCATGTTCTCATTCCCTGATAATGAAAGAATCATTTGTTTTTCTCTTCCCATAACATTGGCTTCCTTTGAAGATAAGACTGGTAATTATTCTATCATCTTGACAAATGAAAAATATCCTCCAATCTTCTTTCAATTCAATTAATCTGTGCTTTATTTCCTGCCCGGGTATTTGTAAGCATGAGCAGTATGCAACCATGCAGTAAATTCATTGATGTTCTTCTCTGGTTTACGACTGAACATTATGTAAATGCTCATTTCTGAATAATTCAAGCTGGGAGAGGAGCGATTTGCATAGAGTTCATTTGTTGAGGGGGAGGCAGGTGGGAGAGGCTTTGAATGATACGGGCCCTAAATGCATCTGACCTTTCCTCTGCAACCTGGATTCTCGGCTGCTTTTGGGGTTTGGGGTCTTTGTTAAAGAGCAGGACTAATCACACAAGGTCTTGTACTACAGTCTGGACTAACATGCCCCAGATTGAAGGTATTAAGCCACTACGTCTAGCTGGGCTATGCTGCTAATGTCCTCTTTTTTGGACAATGATCTAGCAAGGTTTTTTCATTTGAGTTCTAACTGCTGAGCATATGGCTTTTGTTAGAACAAATTTGGACTTTCTTCAAAATACTTAAAAACAAATACTTTCTACTACTTTTAACAGTAATACCACTCAACCCAGTGCTAGTTAGATCCTTGAATTGGATAACTTTTGTGTTTATATGGCCAGTTTAAAGGGAGACTGAATCATCATTATCTATTCCTTCTCATTCTGTTCCCAACACTTTGGCTTTTTTGTTCAAATCCTATGCACCATTCAAACCTAGCTTCGTAACGACAGATCAAAAAGCATGATTTAACTGGTTCCTCTGATTTTATATTCCTGATGCAAATTTTCTGTAAATAAAACTTTCAATGCTGCTGTGCCAACGTTTTAAAAACAGTGTGTTGCTATATATGAAGTGTTTGGTTGCAAAACCCAACAAACTTTTTTTTAATCTACCTTTTTTTTCTCATAAAAAAAGTCTAGTTACCGCCAAATAACCATAACTTAATATGGAACATATATTCGTGCTCTGTGTCTCAAGTTAAGTTGCAACTCTTATTTCAATAAAAAAACAACAAATCTGTTCAATCAATCCACAGAACTCATTTTAATCACATGACTGGGACCTGCGGCTATTTTGGGTAGCAGGGCAGCAAGTCTTCAAGATTTTGTGCTTGAAATAAAATGTTTTTGTCAAAATATTTAGCTATTTTTGCATTGCTGGTCACATGGTCTACCTTGCTGTATTGTGAACATTATTAAATGTTTTAAATTTAGTGCTGTGAAAACGTATAGAAACGGTGCTGGAGTTGGGCTCTCAAACTGTGAAAGCTCATGAATTGATTTGGATTTTGTTTGGATTCACCTTCTTTCTTTAAACAAATATATATAAAAGTCCAGGAATATGTCAGCAGTACCAACAGCAATAGTACTTCCTTTTATTAGCACTCTGCTATTATTGCTTACAGCGTATGCAGAATTACATGCTAATGTTTCCTGTTTGAACACTTAACAGAGGTACCTGTGTTTTTGCAAACTCAATTGTGAATACTAATTTTAAACCCAAAGTGTTTTCAGCCAGTTCAGGGTGATTTTGAGTCTAAATTTAGCCAAAACCATTTCTTTGTTTCTCAGAATTGAATGAGTTTTGGGATACACATATTTTGGGAAAATGCTTTGAAATAAAAAAATAAATAAATAAATTTAACTCCAATGTTGTTGACTAATTGTTCAAGACTGTTTATATCAAGACATTAATTTACAGACATTGTGTTTTATTTTTTTTCTCATCATGTAAGATCTTGATAATTAAAGGGTAAAAGTTTTTTTTGTATTTTTTTTCGTAATTTTTTTTATTTTAAAATCTGTGATCGCGTGAACATGGCCCCAGACAGAAAAAGATCTGCTTCTCTGAGAAAACAGTTTATCCTTGCAGAACATGAATGGGTGCTGTTCTTTTTCCAGCTGAACTGGAGGACTATTTGCCTATATAGACAGCGTCCATTTACCATTCTGAATCAGCTCTAAAGCTAATTCAGAGTGATGTTGTGGCAAGTTTTCAATGCTATGCCACTGTTTGAGAATATTTAGTGATAAATTACACAGATTTGTTCACAAATCTCTTTCAAATCTTATGATTTTTACTAAGCCTGTTTTTTTTTCCATTTTTCTAAAATGCCTCTGCCATTAAACCCATAATGAAGCGTACATTGCAACTAATTGGTTACTGTTGTCAATTATTATTGATAACATAGATCCATTTTTCTACCCTATTGCTTGACACGCTTGGTTTTTTGTCCCTCCTCAACCAATGAGCCTATAAAAGCCTAGAGCAGATGAAAAAATTAATTGGCTGCCCACAGTCGCGTTTAAACAAAACCACCTGCATATGTAACTGTTTAGCACAAAAAGTGCCAAAATCTTTCGTCTTCTTTAATTTCTCCCACTTGTTTGGAGCAGCAGATGGCACCCATTAAACAGTAAAGCATTTCGTGTAGACTTGCTTTATTGCATCTGCGATCCGCTCATTGTGCATAACCGACAGCCTCTGATGAGAAAGTGACAGCATGCTTGTTTTTCTTCTTCTTTATATCTCCTCTGTGTTCTTCTTCAGCTCGTATCATCAGTGAATAGTGCCTTCTCCAGTTAATCCAGCTCCTCACAGAGAACATTACCTTTTTATGTCCCAGTGTTAAACTGTATAAAGTATCCCTCAGGCTACATCCGATCACACTCTCCATGATAAGAGCTAACGGAGTGTATCAATTGCTCATGAGTTCCCATTCTCCACCAAATAAGGAGAGGCAGCGGGATGTGGATTCTGAAGCCGGCAGCACTTTCACAAATGAAGGCTCAGTCCCTGTGCCTCTAATCAATTACCTGATATTTTCTCCTCTTTACGCTATCTCGCTCGCCATTTAGCTCTCTAACCGACAGGTCTGCAGCAAAGCCTTTTGTGGGGGAGGATTGTCTGACTCTCTTCTGTGTTAATGGAGGAGGACAAGGCAGGGGTGAGGACAGAGGCCAGCGGGTTACTCCGTGCTGCCTTCCACCAAGCCTCCATGCCTAAGTTTGCATTACTGTGTTTGATAAACAAGTGATTTTTATAATCTTCACTTTTCTGTAGCTTCTTCAAAGTGATAGTGAATGGTACCAAAACATCTGGACTGATCCGTTAACATTTGAAATATTTGTAGCTGGCCTGCAGGCAAAAGTGAAGCATGGTGGAGATTTCTTAATAGTTGGGGCGTGCATTTCTGTAAATGGGATTTGAGACTTGGTCAGGATTCATGGTGTGTTAATGCTGAGAAACCTAAACAGATACTTATCCATCTTGCAATAACATCAGGGAGGCTTATGATTGACCCCAAATTTTCTGCAGCAGGACAATGACCTCAAACAAACAGCCAAAATCATTAAGAATGTTGTTCAGTGTGAAGAAGAACAGGAAGTACTGAAATAAATGATACTGAATTACATTTGGGGATTGCATGAAGCATCCATGAGAGATCTGTGATTAGAAGTTAGGAACAATCTACCAGCTGAACGGTGTCCAAGAGCATGTAGAAGATTTGCAGCTGATCTGAAGCCAAAAGGTGGTTCCACGAAATGTTGAATTGATTTATTTTTGTCTTTCTTTTGAAAGCATTATTTGTTTCACACACCAGTCTTTTCAGTACCTTTTGTTGCACATATTATTAGCTTTGCAGCAAATTATAGACTTGTGGGATAAGAGTGGCCTTTAGAGCTACTATACTCAATTTAGGTCTCATACTTGACATTTACAGAAACATAAACTGTACATAAGAACCAAAAGGCTGCGTCTGGCTGAATGCATTATTATTATGTTGGTTGGAAAAATTCTTTTGATATGGACAAAATGTTCTTAATGCATCTCTGTTCAATCTACAGCCAACAAACTTTGCAAAAGCATCCAAACTCCCCTGACTCTGGTTGCTATATTTTTCATGCCGCATTGACTTCTCATGGGGTCAACCTTGGTAAAGCTGTTTCTCCACATGAGAACCTCATGAAGCTTTCAAACAGACGGCATTTGTGGAGATTATCAGTCTTTGCAAGAACATACCGACCACTGTGCAAAAGTATTTAGCTCTAGAAGAGGTTAAATATTTACCATTTAAATATAATGGCTATTGTTTATGGTAATCATAGTAACATAATTATATAACAAAATATTTACATAACATCACTGACTGCTCCCTAGTAACCAAACTTTACCCTAGCAACAGAATTTTCTTATCTCCACCCCAACTTTGGTAAATGATAAAGACATGAGGGTTGGTTTATATAACTTATAATGACAAAGGGAACATAGTCACTGAGTTCTCCATAGCAACCAGATCGTTTACCTTAGCAACCAATTTGGCTACATCCCTGACTACTTCCTATTAACCAAACTTTACCCTAGCAACAGAATTTCTTAGCTTTATGTCAGCTTTGGTAAATGATAAAAACACTGGATTTGGTTTATAGTTACTTATAGTGACAAAGAGAACATTTTGTCACTGACCCCTTCATAGCAACCAGACTGTTTACCCTGGCAACTAACTTTGCATATCTCAGCTAAGGAAAGCCATGGGGGTTGGTTTATATCATTCATATTGGCATGGGGATTTTTTTTAATTACACTGACTCCTCCAACCAGTTTATTTTGATTATAAAAATACTTTTAAGCAACACTTTAGTAACAGTTGAGTACAAACTTTGCTGTTTTTTTTTTTTTTTTTTTTTTTTCTTGTTTAGTAAAAGTTCATTGTTTAGCTTCATTCAGTGTTTTTCTCTGTGTGGTCTGGTTTGAAATCTGATTTTAGTAGCCCATTTCTTTTAATCAAAAGCGATTGGCTTTCTGTCATTGGTCCATAATTTAGCACCCAAGTCAGCCCCTAAATTGGCCACTAATCCAGCAAACGGACTAGCGTTAAGGGTTTGGTCAGCCAGACGAGCCTCTTGGCCAGCGCTCTCATCAGTCGTGAAATTGTTCCTACACCTTGCTCTATTAATGGGAATTGATTGGTGTTTGCCTGGAAAAGATCGAGAGCCAGCTTCACCTGTTTTCTGATCTTATCGGCCATGAAATGAAAAAATCCACTCATCCCGGAATTAAACGCAGCATCAGGCTTTTTTCCCCTCATCCTTTGAAATTAAACTTCAGAACAATTCCTTTCACAATGTCCGAGCTAATGCAAGGACAAAAGGAGAAATCTTTCGGGTGTCTCTGACTGAAACATTTGCACGTTAGTGAGAAAATAGCTGGATTTATTCATTTATCTGTATGTTCCTATCCTTAAAAGGATTATAATATTGAGCAAATCTAAAACAGGCTTGATCAGCTTCAGTCTTTGTGAGTTGCTGCTCTGCACTTTGTGTCTCTCTTCTAGTTACAGAGTTGGCTACATCCCTTCAGCTCCGTCCACTGTAACCTAGGCTTTAGCAGAAAATAGAAGACATATTAGTATGTATGAAGTGTGAAAATGAAGACATGGCGGTGTGTGCATATTGCAGACGTAAGGGAGTTTTGAGGGATTTCTCCACGCTCCAGTCCACTTCAGACGCATATTGTAGCCTCATCAATAAATTATATATTAATGCTTCCTTCTTCTATGCTAATCTCAGGCTATAGAAGCCACATGCTCAATCCAAAGGTGCTAGAAACACTCTCACAGTTGGACATGCATGAAAAAAAAAATCAGAATAGTATCTTAAAGTGTTACAAGCTGTGATCCTTTATTTGTAAAGATGTCACAATCCCACAATCGTTTCTATCAATGCATTAACATGGCATTGTGTGCACAAAAGCATTTTTCCCACTCATGGTTATTGATTGGGTGAAGCTGTCTATTGTAGAACAACTGTGTTTGCTCTTTTTAAATCATAATGACAAGAGAAACTTTCAAGTGACTCTGATGAAAAGTTTTCACACCCTGGTGATTTGCCCAAAACCCCAAAAGTTGACTTCAGAGCGATGGTGAAAGCAAAAAGCTGTCAAAAGACCCATGGGAAAACGTAGTTGAACTGTACAAAACAGGAAAGGGATATAAAAAGATGTTCAAAGAACTGGGAATCCCAATCAGCAGTGTTCAAACTCTGATTAAGAAGTGGAAAGTTGGGTATTGTGTTGGAACCATGTAAACCAATAGAACTTTCTGCTACAACTGCCAGAAAAATTGTATGGGATGCAAAGAAAAACCCACAAATAACTTTAGCTGAAATACAGGGCTCTCTGAAATAATGTGGTGTGGCTGTTTCAAGGTGCACAAAAAGGAAACACTTGAAGAAAAATGGGTTGCATGGTCGAGTTTCCAGAGGATGGCCATTATGGCTTAAATGCCACGAAGTAGGCACATACAATACACCAAACAGAGTCTTCGGAAAACAAAAAAAGTTTTTGGAATCAATGACACCAAAATTGGTATGTTACAAAATTGGATTTGTTTGAGGAGGAGTCAACGAAGGCCTATGATGAATGGAACACCATCCCCTCTTTGAAACATGGAGGTGGGTCACTGGTGTTTTGGTGACATATGAGCTCTAAAGGCACAAGGAACTTGGTCAAAATTGATGGGAAGGTGAACACAGCATGTTATGAAAGGATACTGATGAAAAAAGTGCACTCATAAGCCCGGAAGACGCTCTTGGGATGTTACTAGACATTCCAACACGACAATGATTTAAAACACAAGGCCAAGTCCACTTGTCATTGGTTAAACCAGAACAAAGTGAAGGTTCTGCAGTGGCCATCTCAGACTCCTGACTTGAATATCATTAAACCACTCTGGGGAGAACTCAAACATGCTGTTCATAGAAGACAGCACGACAATTTACAAGAGGTGGAGGCTTTTTGTGAAGATAAATAATCTGCTTTACCAACAAAGAAAATAAAGAACCTTATGGACAACTACCTCAAGAGACTTCAAGCTGTCATTGATCACAATAAATGGCTTCACCCAACCGCCAACTATGAATGGGGAAAAAAAAGTTTGTGTGTTATTATTCATATGTTCTGAAAAATGGCCAAGAAATAAAAAAATGTAAACTTTATGAGCACAACTGTACAGACAGGAAATTTATTTTTAATTGGCTTGGTGATTCATATGAAATACTCAATAATCTAGACTCAATGGCTCAAGTTCTAGAGTTTATTTTAAATTTATCACGGGGACAACCAGGGTAGTTGAAAACTCAATTACAAACTGATTAATTTTAGTGAATCAAATCAAAATTGATATTTTGAAAGCCAGCATTTGATAAATTGTCACTGTTGTAGTTAAACATCTGTATCAAACTAATGTTTTTTGTTTCATCTTTGCAAATGGGAAAAGGTTTTGTTGATTTAGTTTAGCTTTATTTCAGCTTTAAAACGATTACCAAAATGGACCATAAAACCATTTTAAAATGTTGATTTACAATATTTTTTAATCACCCAATTAATTTCATGTAGAGCTCGTATTTATAATGTAAAACAAATTACTGAGACGAAAACAAATTCATTAAAAGCAACATGGAAAGTTAATTTTATAACTTTTGACTAAATGATGCTCTTAAATAACTGAAACACATTAATTTAATTTGTTCTTTCAGTTATGAAGGGAACATCTAATGCATCAAAACCATAGAGACACAATGGTGTTCAATTTATAATATGCCATGAATTTAGTAGTTATTGAGTAAGCATTGATTTGTTTTTGGTTTCCCGTTGAAGACTAAAGCAGCATGGTTTTAATTTCTCTCCTTGCTTGTCTGTTATTGATTATTTTTACCAAATTAATTTCCAAAAATATGCAGACCAAGCCAGATGCTGGAATTTTATCCATATACTTTTGACCTTAGATTTCCAGGTCATTTACTTATGCGCATTTGCATATACATTCATTGGAACAGTTCACTAAGAGATATATTAATGTGGCAGTTTAATTAGGCAGACCTACAGAGCTATTGATTCTTCACTAGCCTGGGGTAAAGTTTTCCTTCTCTTCGTAGTCATTTATCGATCTTTTTGCGGGGAAGATTGACAGTCACTCTGCCTGAATATCAAGTGCTGCGCCGTAGTAAAGGCTGACAGCTTTTGATTCTCCCCAGGCCTAGATATGCTCTCTATCAATGGCCTCGAAATATCCCAGCATCCCCATTCCCTTGTGTGTTTTATTTAAGAAAAAAAGTGCTACAATACTCATTAAAATGATGCATTGCATACAGTGAAATTTATTCACGAACCCTACACAAGAAACTTGGTTTCTCACAATGTTCCACCAGGGATTTAAGATACATTGTTTAAATAGATCACGCAATGACAGAAAAAACACTGTCCACTATATGTGTATTGTTAGGAGCAGTAATGTACTGTAACACAAAGCTGAAATTATAAAACAGTCACACATTGTGCTGTAGTTGGGTCGCTTCCATTTAAAGAGTCCAAGAGAACAAAATCGTCACTTCTTAATGAACTGGCCCTAAATATCAAAAGAAAAATGGAAAATGTACTTTTTTTTGTTTATTTAACTTCTCAGTTGCATAGACAAAACGGAATATGTGCATTCATATTATCTTTCCTTTTGGATGCAGAAGACACTTACTAGGAACGCAGCCGGTCAAGAACCTCTGGGAGGTGATTGGTATAAAAAAATGTAAAAAAAATATATATATTTATATACTTATGCGGTGTCAGTTCCAAAAGAATTTACTATACAAACAAAATATTAATTTCATATGAATGTTTTTCTGTCCTACGGCTTTTCTGAATGTATAGTTTTTCAGGAAATGCATGAGTAGTGGTTAAAAAAAAAAGACATCAATGGTGAGGATTAGAAAATGTGATATTTAAGCCAACTGTTCTAATGATTGTGGAAAACTCAAGACACAGACTCCCCTCAGGCAAGCACAGTCGTGTACGGCTTAAATACCACTGGGTTTTGTTTGCCTTTTGTAGTTGTTAAAGCAAAAGAAATAAGACAGATACAGAAAAAAGCCAAAGTTGATGAATGATTTTAATGCTACTGCATGAGGTGCAAATTATAAGGAAGCTATGCCTCAAAAAGCATATCAGAGACTCATTACATTTCCACAATTCTCTATATGCTGGGTTTCTCATTTATTTTTCATTTTAAAACAAGCACACAGCCGCAGCGGTTGCCATTAGGCCATTAGCTTCATCTCATTAGTTGTGTAAAAGTTGGGCATTTTCTTTCATTTCTGCTGCTCCTTGACAGCCTTTTAAAATGCATTGGTTTCAGTGTTTGGTTTGCAGTTCATGCTAAGCTACACTATCAAACCCTACACGATAAAACACAGAAAGCTGCTTAAATTCACTGATGCCGGCTTATTTTGCAAATGTTGACCCAGAAATGTGTATAATCATAGGAAATAAGAAATTGCTTAAGAACCACTGTATCATTGATGCTATATTAATCGTCCACATTGTAATTGCATGTGTTTTATTCACATCTTTCTTTATTTAACCATTTTACTTACATTGATAGTCCACACACAGATATCTCTAGACATTTAAATTGCATGCAAACCTCTCGATTCTGCTGTTTAATATTCCCAAATTTAACACGACTAACATCTAGTCTGTTTTTGTGCCTTGGAGCAACACGTATATGGGAAATAGAAGGTCAGAGATGCATAACTTCCATCTTTGACACAAGTAGTAAAGGGTTTATGGTATTTCTCATGATGATTTTCTCAGTTTCCATGAGTGCTAGCTTTTTAGCCGTTAGCGCTTCGAAAAGGTCAAGCTAACAAGCGTGAAATGCGATGTCCGATTCTGAGGAAGGAAAATCACCTTTGAACTCAAGCCCAGTGGAGGACAAATGGCCATGGCTGATAGTTCAAATCAAATGTGTTGCTTCTGTTCCAGAGCTGTGTAAGTACACTCTCAACATGCCTCAGTCCAGTTTTCCAGCTGCGTCGCATGCAGTTCTGTTCATGTTCTGTCCGTGCCACATGGTCAGTGGCCTGGACTCTTCGCCTCGGGCTGCACTGTAATTGGCAGCTGTCTTCCGTGTCACAGTGTCCAGTGGTTGTTAATGGAGCTACTGATAGACACTGTAGCATTTGAGTTAAGATCATAGGTGAATCAGGCTGTCGGTGGGTTGCTGATTCCTTTCGGAGGAGTCCGGTGTCCTTCCAGGGCAGAAGCTTTGTGTTAAGTTCAATTTGAGGACCTCTAAAGCAGGTTTTTGAGGTTCATAGCAGTGGTTCTCTATAGGAAGTGTGTTGCAGACTCCAAAAGGGGTAAATGTGTGAGGGGAAGAGTGTTTCAGGGTTGAAACAGACCCTTTTACATTGTAAGAATGTTATCTTACAGAATTCAATGTAACAATGGTGTTGTTGAAGAGTCCATTTAAACAAATTTAGTTTTCTACAGAATTGAGCTTCATTTTTTGCCTATATTCATAGTTTTATCAAAATTGGATATCCACTGTATATTTTTGCTTTTTGTCTTCACTTTTTGTTTTTTTTTTTTTTAATCCAGGAGGAGCCAGAAAGTTAATTAGCTGCCCAGCTGCAGGGCACTCAATCTGGTTCCCACCGGCGAATTATAGCTCAAGAAAGATTCTATTTGTCTGATAATTTCAAAAAAGCACCCCACCTCCATCCCTTCACAACACAGGGGTCTCTGGGATTGGTAAATCTCTGTGTTCAGGTCGCTTCCTGGCACTAGAGCCCATTCATGGACAGCTTGTACTACTGAATTTCTCAAAACGCACACAGTTTGTAAAAATATCCATGGAAGCCACTGGAGAAGAAACTTTCGGTGGAAACACCCTTGATTATCTCCCTTTGAAACATCACCTTAAAGGTGTCACCTTTCTTGAATAAACTTTAATACAAAAAAAGCATTCCAGTAATAAAGATTGTATCGAATAAAAACTATCTAACAGATCTCTCCGGCTTATCCAGATTATTTGTTTGTCTTCTGATACTCTATTCTTTGGGTTCTTATTTTTTTAGTTGAAAGACAAAATGTGGACCAAAAACATTTTTTTCATGCAGAATGTGTTTTTCAAAATCGTTCTTTTTCCATATTTCCTTTAGCCTTTTTTCCCACACGATAACTCTCCTACCACAACGTTTCACTGTGAGAGCAGTATTCTTGGGGTAGAATACCTTATTCCTCCAAACATAGACAGCATCTGAATTGGCAAAAAGCTCTAATTTTATTTATATCTGCATCACTTTTCCCCTGATCATCCTTAGCAAACTTGAATTGGACTTTCAGGTGTCTTATATTTCACCTTTCAGGTGTACTTATATTATAGTAGAATCTTCCTCGGTCTCAACTTCGTAGTACATTCCTCTAGTGACTGTCTTCGTTGGGTTGTCAATTCCAGACTTTGTACCAGTGACTTTTGCTTTCTGCTCATCTTGTTCTCCACTGTGTTGGTCTCTTAAAATCTCGTGACGGTCGAAAATGCTTCAACAAATCTGTGTATCCTCTGTTTTTGTGAGCATTACCAATTGTTTCTCTCAACTCCAAACTAATCTCTTTTTTCTGTTCATCAGCCTATAGTGTCTTTCCAACTCTTTACTGGGTTGATCAAGGCAAACTAGGAGAAATAAAAAAAAGCCTTTGGACAACTGTGGTGGACAAATGTAAACCCTGCTCTTGAATGCATGCCCTGACCAGCCCCATCATTCCAAGCTAGAGAAACAAGCTTAGTTCTGTTTGCCTAGTGGGAGGAAACCCTACAATTACCAAGAATTCTAAATGACACTTTTCTAACATATTGCTTTTTTAATGGCAAAAACAACAAATAAAATCAACAAAAAAAAAAAAAAAAACAACCCAAATCCTTCTGGTAACAGCTGATCGTTACGATAAGCAGTTCTCAAGAAAGTAGCCCCTTCTTTACAAGCAGAATGCGCACCCACATCGCACAGAAATCTCATCACTTGTAAGGCACATTAAGAATAAAATATGTTTTCTTTACTGTTCCGTTTGACCGATTCCTCTAGTAATGACATCCTGCCTCGGACTGTCAAATCGAGCTGCTTCTGATGTATTCTGCTCGCATCTAAGCGTGACAAACTCTCAACCCAAGCTTGAGGAGAGCCTTGTGACCTTTGGAAAGCTGGCCTGTGTCTCTGCCATTGTAATTACTTAGAAAAAGCTGATATTTTCATATCAGTTCTTCCTGTCTTGATACACATGTTTCCTTTTCCCCCGCAGCACGCAGGGATTATCCAGCAGCACATTATTATAATGTCTATTATCTATCCCATATAACCATCATCACCACCATTATGAAAAAAAGGAACAAGTGATGGAGGAAAAACACGCACATGCACATTAAGCTTCCTTCAATTCCACACTCGGCTGCAGTTATTTAGTCATTTCCTTGGCAGAATTTACATTACGTTCGAGTGCACAGCAGTCAGCTGAACTGTCAAGCCTGCCATGGAATCTCATGTTGTCACTCTGTCATTGTCAGAGGAGGCAGGATTTTCTCCCTGTGGATAGACAAGTCTCTGTCTAAACCCCTACAATGCACTCTCTCAGGCAGCTCACCGGCTCCATCTGCATCTCTCTACATAATAGATGTTGGCCACCCGTTCTGCTAGTTTCAATTTCTCCGGTCTGAGGAGCCCAAGATATTCCAAAATGAGCCTAGCCAAAGTCTAACCCAGCGGCCATTATTGTATACATAGCATTGCCACATGTATTGCCTGAGAGCTGTTCTTGACAGACTGACAGTCTGTGTGCCTTACAATTCCTCAAGAAGTTTTGTTGGCTGTGGTTACTTTCCAAGGTGAGCGGGTAGTTGGTGTCCATGTTTTGTTTTCTCTGAATCAGTTGATCCAGCTAAGGTCATTTTTTTTAGATCTCGACATTTACCTACTGGCTCTTTCTTGATTGCTTTATGACCGTTCCATTAAAGGGAGTTAGGCAGTACAAATAGAAGCATGATTCATCTTCAAAGTGAAAGGTATTTGTCAGAGCAGTGGTGGACTGCCGATCCGAGGTGTAATCCTAACTGGTCCATCACAGAGGCACTTTCACTCACCTTTTACACTTTCTTTTAGTCATATTTGCAATTTCCAGTCACCAATTCATTCGATATGCACTGTGTCATAGACCGTAGGTAGGCACTGTGTACATGAAAAAACTCACAGGGAAAACATTTTAAACTCTGATACTTTATTTTCTAAATTTTAAAATAATAATACATCATTATGTTTCTGATATATATTTTAAATACGTTTTTAGAATAGTATTTGTATTAAATGTCAGTGTTGTAGTCTAGTGTTTTTCAACTGGTGTGCCGTGAGATATTCTAAGATCCAACTTCACTGGACTGCCCATATTCTGATGAGAAGTCGATGCCAGGGCAAATGGTTCCAGTCAACTCTGGGGCCCAGTGCATGGTGGATGCACCAGCAAGGAGAGATCCTACACGTCACTGGACTGAGCGGGGTGAAGGCACCCCAAAGTACCCCTAGTGCACTACCCGTAGCCACATGCTCACCATTACCAGCACTGAGTGACTCTGTTTTTAATGTGGTGCCAGCATTTTATATAAATGCCCTTGAAGAGTGCCATTGTGTCCGTGCCACCCACTACAATAGGTTGAAACATGGTTGAACCCCCCAGGTCAGGCAGGCAGGTCAGGCGAGTACAGGGTACTGCAGTTTCCAGGGTGCTTCTCCCCGCTCAGTCCAGTGATGCGTTGGTTTTCCGGACAAGAGGTGTGGGATCTCCTTTGCTGGTCCATGAACTAACTGGATCCGTTTGCCCTGGAAACAACTCCTAGTCAGAATATGGGCACTCATATGTTGGACAGGAAACCTGTCGAGCCCCAGTGACTCAACTGGCCCAACCGTGACACTCTAGATCCGGTTGGTAGGCACCTCATGGGCTCCTCTAGCTCCCGATAGCTCCTGCAATATCGATCCGCCCTCCATTCTGTACAATATATATTTTACAAACAGAAATATGATATTGTGACTATAGCACAAAGCAGCTGAATATATAATTGCTGTGCTGCTGCACTGTTGTTTAGTGTCTATTGGTATCAAATTGTTGGTATCATAGTAATTATTTTGTTTTGATCCTGTATGTGCAGTTTCCCTCTTTGCTGATCATATCTCTACAAATGTGGAAGATGTTGAACTTCAGTGCAGAATCAAGGATTTTCCTTGCTGTGAATCAGACGTTCCACCTTGTCTGAGGGAGCCGCTTAGCAGTTGAGCCATGCGCAGAGACTCCGTTTTACCTTTTAAGTCTTTGAAAGTCACCTCAGATGTCAGGCTACGTTTCTTCTGGTAAAGTGAAGAGACAGGTGCTCTGTGTTTGAAGGTGTGGGATACCAATGGGCTCTGGCTGCTTCCCCACACTTTCGATGAAGGTGTTCAGACTGCCTGCCATGGTTACCACGTGCTCCCTTCAGACGAAGAAGAAGGTGTTGTTTCCCAAATCTGTCCTTCAACGCTTGACATCTTGATGGATACATTATGTTGAAAGGTTTGCATAGATTTAGCTAAAACCCATGGGCATTATTCATTGCAATCAGCGAGAGAATACATATCCATGCCTTTCAGAAAGTGATATGAGAAGCATTGTGCGGGAACTTCTGGAAGGACAGGTCAAAGTGAGAGGTTGAGCTTTGGTGAAAGGCTCAAATTAGACTTGATGATTTTCGATAGAACACTTAATAATGAAATAGCTTTGACAACACTCTTCTGACTGGATGTCAGGAGTCATTGCTCATTGGAGGCCCTTATTTCAATCATAGGATTGTATTGAACTGACACATCTGAAGATTTAGTGCTTGGAGAGTGTGACCTTTGACCTCACCCTTTATCCGGTCAATTCGTGGATCCCTAAAGGATATTTATCAGCAAATCAGGTTGAAGGGATGTTGAAGACTAAAATGTCATCTGGGAATAAAGCTGCCTGCAGCTATGGTCTTTTGCAAGATGTTTTTAAGTGTTGTACCATCAATAATCCAGTTTATGTGTACTTTTACAAACCCCTTTATGAGACTCATTCAGACAGTTTGATTTGGTGCACACCATTAGCCATACTCATTATTTCGACTTATAATAGAATTTTGAAAACATCTAGTGCTAGACCTCACTGTAGCTGTATTGAACAAACCAAAAGAGAGGTTTTTTTTTTTACACTCACCGGCCACAGATTGTTTGCTGCACATCCATGATGCCAATCTCAAATTCCACCACATCAACCACACCAAAGGTGCTCTACTGAATGGAGATCGGGGGACTGTGGAGGCTATTTGATGGGCATTGCGTTCAGAGATGCTCTTCTACATACCTCGCCAACAGAACTGCTGCTCACTGAATATTTCCTCATTTTCTGACCATTCTGTGCAACCCTAGAGATGGTTGTGTGTGAAAATCTCACTAGATCAGCAGTTTTTGAAAGATTTAGGCCAACACGCCTGGCACAAACAACCAAGTCACTTAAATCACCTTTCTTTTCCATTTAAGCGGCAGTGGTTGCATGTGATGTGTATATATAGGATGTATATATATATATATATATATATATATATATATATATATATATATATATATATATATATATATATATATATAGTCTGTAACCATAGTACAGCATATTCACATTTTATATGTAGAATGCCTCTAGCACTTCATTTATCTGCTCCTGGGAATTAAAAACAAATAACACATGTGGTTTCTCAGTATAGTGTTGGGTTATAAAATCAGCGTGCACAGTGATTATAAAAAAATTAGCAAGATGCAGTTCACCCACATGACTTTCTTTATGGATCTTGACTTAGAATTGCATTTCACATCATCTTCATGCTAACTACCCTTATGCTGTGCCATAAAGTCACCGTACGTGCAAATGCATTATGTATAGTCAATAGATGCTTTGAATGATTAAATCTGGTTTGATTTAATGGGATATACACAGTTCTCACTATTTGATATCATTACTTTAACATATGTAAAACACTAAAGTTTGTTAGTGTTATTGTAAAACAGCATTAACAAATGTTCGTCAGATCTGACTATAATTCATTGCTCATTGTGGAAACATATAAACAGTTAGAAAACATGGTAATGAATCTTAAATTGAGAAAAGGGTATTTTCTTGCCTAATAAGGGTATGCATGAATCTGTAACACATCATAATCGGTCTCTAATAACATAAAACAAAATCTAATTCTACACTTTGAACTAGAACATTTACTGAATGGTCATTATTTTTTTTTATTTTCCCACAAAACGCTCTAAATTCATGACCTCCCAAATGCCATATCCATATATAAGTATGATTTTATAAAGTAAGAAAACCTCAAAACTCTTAATAAGAAAAAATACAATACCTAACTAGATTTTTGCTGTTGCACTTGTTAAAGTGCTGTTAAAAGCATTTTATAAGCAAAGTAGAATGGTTGCACAAGTAGCATTTGTGGTTGCAATTGAAGAGTCAGTGATGTCATTCAATGATCCCTGTGCCAAAATGAGTGATCTAAATATTTGGTTGCTATGATGAACAGTCTGGTTACCAGGGAGATATATCTCTAAGTTATTTAAACTAACCCCCATGTCTCTATCGTTTACCAAGGCCAGTTAAGATAAAATTCGGATGCTGGCCTAAACATTTTGGATTGCTAGGGAGTTTTCAGTTAAGTCATAAAAAATAAAAGTTGTTACTATGATCAACATAATCAAGATTTTTTTTGCCCTTTTCCATTTATTTTCAATGGCCATTATAAGAAAGTAGTAAATATTTATTGTCTTCTAGAGCCTAGGGATCAAATACTTTAGCACGGTGGTTGTTATATTTTTACACAGACTAATTACGTCCACAAGTGTGCTGATTTAGAAGTTTCCTAGAGATTCTCAGTTTAAGTTTTACTTTTTGATCGCATGGTAAGGCAATTTCCTAAAATTCTCAGTGATTTCCCAGAAATCTTTTGGTTGTACCAGTCTGAAAAGATATAGCAACATGAGTCAGACCTGTTTGGATGTCTTGGCAAATTGTAGTGGCTCAAGCTCGAACTGTATTTGAGGAGAAGCATTTAGAATTTTTTTTTTTTTTTTTATCCGAAGCAAAAGATGAATAACAATCCATTCGCTTTCCCAAGCCAATATAACACGTGATGATATTTTATTACACTGGACCCCTGCTTGCCTTCATAATATGCTATATTCATGTTGCAAAAAAAACTGTATTTATGTGCAGTTTAAAACAATAATTCTGTACAATGTTAAATATTAAAAATTAACCAAAAGTTGCCTTGACTTTTGTTCAGATGACTTTTACTTCCCAACAAATGAAACTGGAAAAAATGGAACTCTATATATAAGCAACACATTAGCTACTATCTTTATAAACCTCCTACTTGAATAACTTCCTGTTTGGTTATAAACTAGAGATAACTTCCTTTTTCAGCTCCTCCTCTTTCAACTCAAGCCAGTAACAATATTTATCTTAGTTTGGTCTCTAAGTTTGTCTTTGTCCCTCTTGCTTTGTCTTCCATGCTTCAATCATTGACCTGCTAGTCTCTTTCCTTCATTCATAACTTTGGTTCTGTAGAGGGGTTCTGATCTGGATCCAGAAGTTCAGTAGTGTCCGTGCAGCTGATTGTGTAATCGAAGCTGTTGAATAAAGTATACTTTGAAGGCTTAAAAACCCCAATGCTTTAATTGTGCATTTAATACACTGTGTTTTTCTAAATGACAAATATATTTACCCCCAGTACTCAAGGCATTGTTAGACGGCCACATGCAATTACGCAGTTATAGGGCAGATTTTACCCCCAGTTTAATTAAATAATTTAATCAGCATATTTACCTATTTTGCACTTCAAACCTCATCAAACTTCACCTTTGTTTTGTACTCTTTAATAGCACTTAGCGATCTACCAGATGCTCTGGCTTTGAGTAAGCCACAGGATGGGGTGTGTACCTGATAATGTTGCTCTTTGATTGGTCTGCTGTTCTCAGCATCAAGCAGCTCACACACCACAGAGGAATCCAGCTGTGCAGGATGATGTTTCTGGCATACTGCTGTCAAGATTTGACCACTTCAACCTCTAGTTCTCTACAGCAGCCTACCAGGGTCTTAAATATAACAGTTAAGCTTATCAAAAGTATATAAAGTGCTGTACACAAGTTTTAGACAGGTGTGAAAGAACAAAATGCACAAAAGGCTCTTTGCGGGGCCACATTATCACTTCCAGTACTTCTTTATATGAAGATATATATGCCTCCCTGGTTACACTGCATGATGAATAAGTATTTGCCTGTATTTCTCATCTTGGAGAGCACCATTATTCCTGACCAAATCTCAAACTCCATTTGCGGCAACACAGCCCCAAATGATCAAGCAACCTCCACCATGCTTCCCTGTTCCCTGCAGACCCTCATTATTGTACACTGCCTTCTGCTGCAGCGAAATATTTTGACTCATCAGTCCAGAGCACCTACTGACATTTTTTTTTTGCATCCTGGTTGCTATGGATTTGTGCATGCTTGAGTCATACGGCCTTCTTTTTTCCCAGCCACTGCATCTAAGATCCTCAACCTCACCTATTTCTTTATGCTTCCTTCAAAGAGATTGAAACTTACATCTTCAAACCCTTTTTTTGGGTTGATGAAGCATAACTACCTTGTGTCTTGTTGCTGTGGTCAATCCTGCCATGTCAACTTCACCTTTGTACTGGGGTTTGCCTTTTCCTCACCCAGTTTTAAGCCTCCTACACAGCTGTTTCTCTTTCAGTTCGTTACTTGGTTTTATGTTTAGCACCTGTTTGTGATTATTGGTTAATCTTACACCAGACTATAACCCTATAAAATGTGGTGAAGAAAAATGACCAAAACATTAAACATTGATTTGCATTTTGTACATTTATAAAAATAAACAATATTTATCTGAAATTCTGAAAGCATTCTGTACAGCTTGTTCACACCTGGCTATAACACAGCACTTTATTTTTTGACAAAAACAAAACATTTTTAATAGGAGACGTTGATTTCCATGGGTCTTTAAACAAAGTTTTACCAAGTATGTAAGACGGAGAATAAATATAGACTAGTTTTCTCCTCCCTGAAAGACACAAGGTGAATCAACTTCAGCTCACTTTGAATTCCCATTCTTCTCTCAGCTTACAACCAGAGAGACAAAGAAAGATTTGAGATTACCTTGATCCTGACCAAGATGGATCATGAAATATTTCTTTATTTATTTCCCGTTCATGAGGATGCATCTTGCGTGTATGACAGCTCCGAGGCTCTCTGATGATCAGGATCTGACTCTTTACTGGGTGGAGATTCCTTGCCTTGCAGATAAAACAGACTCAATCCCTAACGTTCCCATCTCCTGATAGGATTAAACATGTCAAAGTCCTGCCAATAGACCTGTCAGAGAACAAAGGGAGAGGTTTGCAAAATGCTTCTCGGCTGCTATGAAGTGCAAGTTGCCGATGGTGCCTTTTAAATTGAGATGACGTTTTTTTCATCTTGCGCATTCTAATGGGTGCAGCAGAGTACAATTGCAAGAAGCATAAGCTAATTAGAAATCCTACTCTAATTACTTTTCTTTTTATACGTTTTTGAAAGAACACCATCATTAATATGCACGAGAAAGCAATAAATAAGAGGAAGATCAAAAAGAACAAAGACATTCAAACGAGGTCAAAAATAATATCATTTTGGTTGTTTTCAGATCCACTCCAAACAAAGTGAAAAAAGTTTGGTATTTAACTTTTTTTGCAGATAACACTCACAATGTATCATAGTAATTAATAAAAGCTCTTTTAATCAAAACCCACTTTTCACCAATGCTTAAACTTTCACAATAATCTATATAATCCCATTTTAATAATATAATTTTGTAGTTGCTGCACAAAAACACTAGTAAAACAATGTCAGCTGACCCATATAGACAACAACTGTAAATGTGATAGGCTTGGTAAAAATTTTAATAAAATGTTCCTCACATAATTTTAATCTTTTTCTGAATAGAGATTTATTAAATAACATTTGTGCTCATGAATGTAGACTATAAGCAACTACAGCTTATTTGCATTGGAAATAAATTGTTCTGTGACATGAGCAACAGGAAAGTTGGGTGGAGTTAAGTTTATGCCATAACTAAAGTATGACAATAAAACAACAAAAATGTCAGTAACAATAAAACATTTTCACAAAACTTCACACATTTTCTAGTGTTTAATGATGCTAAACTCTGATTCAATTTGTCTTTTGAATTCAATTACTTGTGT
Source organism: Danionella cerebrum (assembly GCA_007224835.1). NCBI lineage: Eukaryota > Metazoa > Chordata > Actinopteri > Cypriniformes > Danionidae > Danionella > Danionella cerebrum. Next base: position 162,804 of record SRMA01025593.1, read on the forward strand.
TACCAGTACCCACCTAAGAGGGCGCCACTTACCTTGAGTCTGCTAATGACGACAAAAAGGAAAGGAAAGAAGTCAGTATTCTGGAAACTTGTGGAGCTTAATTTGTAAAAAAGTAAAAGCTATGATGAATTGGAAGTCTCAGAGTGATTGAGACTAAAAAATGTCAATTAAAAATAACATTTTAAAAACTTTTTTTATTACAAAACATCACACATTTTCTAGTGTTTAATGATGCTAAACAGTTTTTGAATTTGTGTTACCAGTAATCACCTGAGAGGGCGCTACTTACCTTGAGTCTGCTAATAATCACTAAAAGAGAAGTAGAAAGAAAACTGTTGAAGCTAAATCTGTTCAATGTAAACGGACCTATTCTACCAACAGAGGAAAATGCCTTGCAGTGCAAGTTTTTAGGTAGGTGAGGAAACCCTCTAAACAACAAGCGCTTATAGAATTATAAATGTTTTGTTGTAAAATTACAAAATGCAGTGTAACTGGGTTATCCTAAACCTTCAGCCTTCAATCCAGCATCAATTCTTTAGGTACACACAATCGGGGATTTGGTAGTAAGTTATACCAAACCAGTGCAAATGATAATCAATGACAGATGTAGGTAGAAACCCAGTAATGAACTGAAACAGAAAGAAGCACAAAGACAACTTTGAGGATTGTAGACGTAGTGGTCAGCTAAACTTGCGCATATTCAGTAGGTAATTACCCAGCAGTGCCATTAGCTCAGAACTGGCAGAAACCAGTATTACACCCATCTACTGTTTGGAGAATTCTTGCCCGAAGTCAAAAGCCAAACCTCTGAAGATAAAACAAGGCCAAGCGACTTAGGAACTGGGTGCTTACAAATGGCTGCAGGTGCTCTGCCAAAACTTTAACTATTTGACTGTAGGAGAAGGCAGTTTGTTCATTGTTCATTGAGGAGTTGGAGAGTGGTACACTAATGAAGCATGGTGGAGTTTCCTTGAATTTTTGGGGCTGCAGATATACATAGCCAAATTATTGGCCACAAAAGTATTTTGCAGCAGTACAATGACCCCAAGTATACAGCCAGTCATTACGAACTTTAGTATAAAGAAGTACAGGATGTACTAGAAGAAAGGCAAAGGGGGACTACACTGTTTATTAGTTTTATTTAGATTTCAATCATGAAAATTATTCACTTTCATGTTTACTGCAGGGAGCAATTTAGAGTCACCAACTCATCTGACTTTGTGAGGAAGCCCATGCAAGCACAGGGAGACTCTGAACTGGTGACCCTTGTTCTGGTCAGTACTTCACTTGCATTTTCATCACACTCTACAGAAGAAATTGGACATACATTGTGTGCTTACTTGATTTTATAATCATCTTGATAAAGTTTTGCTCGTTAAATGTTTTATACCATGACACTGAACAGGACGGTGATATTTGATTTTCAATAGATGGTGTGACATTTCAGAGCTCATTATATAGTAATTGTTGGTTATCTTATACTGCGTGTTACGCTACTCTGCACAAATCAATAAGACAGATTTTTATTAATTGAGACAACGATTTATTGAAAAGATCCAACTCAAAAGAACATTTCATTAAGGCTCAGTACTGGAGTAGATGTCAATATCTTAAGTGAATATTGATTCCAGCTCTTCCTCAGTTTTTGAATGATCGCTCATATGGACTTTACTTATAATAGTGAACAAATGAGAGTTAGATTGAGAAGTGTTCTCTCACTCGAAACAAAGCATGAACGTGAGTCAGAGAAATCTAGAGGTTTGACCTCTCCAGCAACTAGTCTTTAGCAAATAATTAGTATGCAAACACATTAATTTCTATTTAGAGCTAATGTTTCTTAAAGCAACATCCCAAAGCTGTTCAGTTCTGCTCAAAAATACCAATGTTTTACGCATTAATACATAAATACACATTTTGTCTGGCTGTAAAATATTTCACCAATGTTCTGGAAGTTCTCTCTAAATGGTTTATAACTTAAATATGAAGGAATCTGTAGCATTTTGGACTCCAAATCTTGAAAAATAGAGCTCTTGGTGCTCACTCGCAGCACACATTCAATGTTAGAGAGATGTCTTTTTTTGTTCAGAACAAGATAAAATTGTGTCTTTTGGACTTCTTTGGCTCAGTGGATGTTTGCTGGGCTTTCTGTAACGCACAGATGTGGAAATGCTTTTAAATCGACGGCCACTTCACATCATTTAGGGTGGAACTGTGTCAATAAGAAGCTGGGACTCATTTTAAAGAGAAATTGTAATTATAAGGAAGCAAATATTGAATGTTTTGAAAGTAACAGTGTAAGCCGTTACAACAGCAGGAAACACAGATGATCTTGAGTCTGATGTGGAATCAGATGGAGACAATCTTTACCCCAGGCACAACAGAGTTTAGAAATTACATAAATTAAAAATGAATAATAGGAAAATGTTAAAAATAGAAAGACATTAAGTTGTTTACTGCAAGTTTGCTGTTTTTCCACTTTAGCCCTCCAGTAATATGATGAAAGTGCTCTTCCATACACTGGCTTGCTCCCCCATTATAAATAAACTTCACATTTTTTTCAGAATAGGTTAAAGTGGCAGGTAAAACAGATGTTAAACTCAGCAACAGAACATCTATTTTTAATCCTTGTGGCCATCATAAGAAACAGTGTAGCTGGCTTGTTTCACTGATAATGGTTTGCAAGAATGGTGAGAGGTCCAAAGTCTGTTTGTAACGTGTGTCATCTTGAATAACTTTGTCGCTGGCTGTAATAGAAGCATTTTATTAGGGAAAAAAATCCTTTATGTCAAAACATACAGCAATTCTTGCTTTCTTAGTTCATAAGAAATAAGCTAAAAATTTAAATAAATATTATTTTAACAAAATTGTGACCAAAAGGTTTTTAATAATTTTAAATATTTTGTACTTAATATAATTTGTATCACTTAGTTTCTATTTATACAATTCATGGAGTAGACATTAAAAAAGTCTTTACATTTAATAGTTAACGTTTGCACACCAGCTTTATTGTTGGCTTATTAAAGTGCCATTTAAAACTATTTTTCAAAATGTGTCCCTTGTGACTACAAAAGCTATAAACTTTACCCACTAATCAATGAGTTTCCTGAGCTGACCAATAAATCTTTCAATTCAGTTGCTAGGTTAACCAATCTGGTTTCTATGGAGCAACCAATGATGTCATTAAAAAGTTCCCTACTCACTATGCATGATATATACCAAATCCCACATCCCTAGCATTTTGGTATATATCCCAAACCCTTAGCTAAGATATAGGTCTCTGATTGGTTACTAGGGTAATTTTAGTTGTTATGGAGGAGTCAGTGACATAATATAATGTTCCCCGTGTCAATAGGAGTGAATTAAGTCAACATCCATGTCTCCGACGTAGAGATGTGCTCATTTGGGTTGCTATGGAAAGTAGTCTGGTTGCTATGAAGCCAACATGATAAAGGTTAATTGAATATTTTAGATAGTATTTGGCATTTTATCCTAAATGTGTTTTAAAAATGATATTTTTCAAAGGACTGCAACCATTGCCTTCAGAAACACTAAACAGACCCACACTACTGGTCTCTGGATATTTCAGCGGACCACAATTTTTTTTAGTGCTTGCAGAGATGTATTGTACTACACATTCAGCATGCAGTTACACAGCGATTATACAGCATGTACAGTGTCATTAATACTAAATGATACCCAGTAGCAGAAAGCAAATATCTACAGGAATCTGCATTTGAAACAGTTTCGTTCCCTGAGATTAATATTGCCTCAGTGTTTCCAGAATTTATCGGCCATAATCACATTCCAGTGGCAAGAAGTGCACAGCACGCACATATTTCTGAGTTTGCCCAAATGATAAATGATGCACCCAAATGGAATTTGCATCTTTCTTGGAATGTTAATTTTCACGCTTTCTCACAGTTAATCTTCTTATACGTGTTTTTAATCATTTAGGGACAGATATTGGAATTTGTAATTTGATTACAGCTTATTGCACAGAGTAAACTGCTGTCTTGCGATGACATTAAAGAAGTGTAATCTTTTGCTAAGCCTTTATTTATGAAGCAACCAACACCCGCACTCTTTCAGCTACCTCTAGATTGTCATGCATCAAGCTGACTGTACAAAAGTGTCTTTGTTTAATTTGCTTTAATATTCATACCAAAGACAGCCTTTGATAAAAATCTATTAATAGTCTTTTTGTTTACAATAAAATTCCATTCATTTCCCCTTTCTGTTATGCAGACTTGATTTATATAATTGTACATGTTTTACAAAGTAATTGGGTTTAATTGCTTTTCTTTTTTTAATTGCTTCTCTTTAAACTAAAACAACATATGAAATGTTTGAAGTAACATTATATTATAATATAATAACATTGGTCTGTTTGAACAAATTGTGAAGCCATTTATCATTAAATCCAACATGATTTTGTAAATATCATGAATTATTAGGGCTGTGCAAAAAAAAAACATTGCATGAGATACCACGATTAATCTTGAATAGTCGCATGTTAAATGCTAAAGTGTGTGCAGAAATGTTGATGCTGGCTTGTAAAAGTGCTGTTTAAAAGCGTTTTTATGAGCAAAATGGAATGGTTGCCAAGATAGAATTTCTGGTTGCTAAGAAGGAGTCAGTGACATCATACAAAGTATCCCATGCCAAATATGAGTAATATAAACCAACCCCATGTCTCTATGTTTTTCCTTCGCTGAGATAATGATATTCCGAATTGGTTGCTAAGGTAAAACAGCCAGGTTGCTATGCAGAGGTGAGTGACATACAATGTTTCCTTTGTCTATACGGTATATAAACCAACCCTCATGTCTTTCAGTTACCGAAGTTGAAAATTTGGATTGCTAGGTTAAACTGTTTGGTTGCTAGGGAGCTGATTGTAGTTTTTTTTTTTTTTTAATGTAGTACTGTAATTCACACAAACAAACCCCCATTTTTCTACGATGTTTCTTCTAGTAGTTTCTCTAGTACACTTTGTACTCTGCTCTACAATGCAGGCCTTGGTGGTGAACTTGTGTAAACACTTTTAATACAGTTAATAGAGTTCAGTGTTGCCATGGTTACGGCTGACTTTAGTTCTTTATAATTAAGGTAACTTTCAGTACCGATGATACTTTTACAAAATAAAAGCATGTCCGCAACAGACATTTATCTTAAAAACAGTAACTTAAATAACAAAATGCACCCCCCCCACCACAGACACATTTCGCCCAAAATGCACCAGCATTTTTCTTTTGTTTACATTTTGCTGCACCTTATAGCTATATGTATATCTGTTAGCTATATTTATTGTATAGTTAACATGATTTCATTTTCCCACCAATTTTGAAGTAACATTATTTTGCTGATTTGTTGCACTACTATTATTTTTAACTCTTTATCGTTTTATTACTTTTTATTCTTTTTTTTTATGTCTGCACTGTAATGGATGGCTCTAATTTTGCTGCACTAGTACTCTGTGCAAAGTACATTGACTATAAATAATCTTGAAAAAAAAGAATGAATGTAAGGGGAGAAAGATAATTGTTACCGATAATAAATTTACAAGGTGATCCAAACTTAATGCATTAAAATGCCGAGCCCTAATAATTATACATCTTTAAATTATTGAATTAACAATAAATGCTTGAGCTATTTCTGTGCTGCACTTTCATTGCTTTGAACATTTCCAGGACTGTTTTAGAGCCTATTCATGGAAAGGCCGATTGCCTTACGTTCCCCCCTCTTGTGGGAAACATGCTGAGGAATCATACATTTCGTACTATAATAATTCATACCATACTTAAGCAGAATTCCGATAACATTATGCAGAGAACATTTGATATCTGACATCATAATGTATTTGTCTGTCATTGCTTTGCTTTCCCCTGCGTGAATTGATGAATGTACCGAACAGGATGCAGCATATACGTTAATCCCTTACGTGTTCCTGAAAGTGGGTGCGGACGTAAAGCGAGCTTGCAGTCCCTCACATCTTGAGCTTTGGAACTGCAGCAGGGCCTCTATCTCCGGCCCTGTTCTAATTTCTGAATGCTTCCGTGATCCATCTGTCTCTGTCTATATCCATGCGTACCTGTTCGTCTCTGGGGTTTTGCATCTTCTGTGCTTAAAATAAACATAATATCCCTCTGAAACCCATTAGATTATCCTGCTCTCTGCCTTTATTTAGGTTTATATTAATTAACACTCTCTCTGTCAGGCTTGCTGGAGTAACCTGCTTTTCTTATGTAGCACTATTTTCCTAAGTCTTCCAAGGGCCTCTTTCTCAATAAAACAAAACTCCCTGAATAAATCGAACTAATAGAGAGCGTAAAGAGCACACTTATTTCTGTATTCTGTCATGGAGTATGGCTTTAAGCAGAAGGCTAAACTGCAGGCGAGTTGGAATCCAATTATGCCCACCAGAATGCATTCTAAGGGACAGGCCGCTCTTTTTCATTAACTGAACGGAGACAGCAGATACATCATGTTCCCCGGATGCTCGGAGAATGGGTACCTAAGGGTTTGTTGAGTCACTTGTGAGGGGTACAGGAAGGGGAGTGACGTTTGCTGGTATTTTGTGCAAATATTGAATTGTTGTACTGAATTGTACTGAGAGTTATTTGTTACATGAAATCTGAAAATCTTAAATCTGCTGTAATTTGAACTAAATGCTGTATACTATGAGAGATTACTATATATTTATATTATTCAGAATCAGAATCGTTTTTATTGCCATGGTCAGTGAAACAAGTTTCAAGGACTAGGAATTGTTTTTGGTGATGGTGCAAAACAAAGAACACATACTAAATAATAAATAATAAAGTGAAGTATATATAAGTAAAATAAAAGAAATAGAATACAATATATTTAAAAAAAAGAGAAAAAAATACTATAAACAATAAAAACTATACAGATAACTATACTTTGTACATTGGGACAATGGTGGGGATTGTGCAGATAGTGCAAAGAAAATAGTGCAAATAGCAAGAGTTGTCCATGGGTTTGTGGTCATTTGATGTTCAAGAGTCTTATGGCGGAGGGGAAAAAACATGACACGTTATTGTGTCGGAAGGTTCTGGTCCGGATGGACCGTAGTCTCCTGCCTGAGGGGAGAGGCTCAAAAAGTCCAGGGTGGGAAGAGTCAGCTGTGATCCGACCTGCGCGTCCTCTGGCCCTGGAGACGTACAGGTCGTGGAGAATTCAAACTATAGCATTGATAAATGCACAGATAAGCTCAACAATGTTCACTGGATAATTGCTGGAAGAAAAGATGTGTCTATGGTGTTTATTTTGACAAAAGTAGGGATATGGGATAGTTCGGGGGAAGAAAAGTTAGAGGGTGGGGTTAGATGTTCTCAGATGGATGAGGCAAAATCTTCCTATATTGGTTTCTATTGCTGACCGCCTGCTTCAAATATTTAAAAATCATCCTGATTTAGAAAATGCATTTCCAAACATTGGACTTATAGTAAACATACACAATAGTTTTACCTAAAAACAAGATGTCTATATCTGCTTTTTCACAATGACTTCATATAGTTGAGCCCTCAGATGAAATTAAACTTGACTGTTGTCAAGTTGTCACTCTCTATCATTTTATTCAGAAAACAGCAAGACTTTTATTTATTTAGGGTTTTGTTGGAGCAAGGGATATCCTCGTGTGTCCTTTCAGAAGGAATAGACATAAAATCAATACATTTCGAAATCTGCGCCTAAGCAGTGGTAACTCGCTATAGGTCAGATTTAACAACCGTTTTGGGCACTGTAAAAGGCTTAAATGCCAACCTCGCACAAGCTGTTATTTTTGTTGACAGGGATATATCATTTGGGATCTTTGCCCCTAGAAGCTCTGATGTACAAGCACTGAATATGGTTATACTCTGAAATCCTTTGTTATACCCCTTGATTCTTACATATTCAGCTGTCAGCATGACAGAAATATCAATAGAAAATCATGTTCTGACCTTGCAGCGTAGGTTGTGGTTCTTATAGGGGAATAAGAGCCTGGATGTTCTTCAAGAAATCAAGAAATGGTGTTTAAAATCTGGATTAGCTTTGCAGACGACCAAGGAAAACAATTTATGGCTATGTTCACACTCCATGTTTTAATGCTCGATTAAAATTTTCTTGATAATGATATTTAGGAATAGTTGAGTAGTTAGAAAGAGGAAAGAAAGTGACCCATACAAGGAATTTGTGCTCTGCATTTAACTCATCCAAGTGCACACACACAGCAGTGAATAAACACACCGTGAACACACACTGGGAGCAGTGGGCAGCCATAGCTGCGGTGCCCGGGGAGCTGGGGATCAAATCGGCAACCTTTTGATCTCCAGTCAATCACCTTATCCACTAGGCCACAACTGCCACCAGCTAATAATAATTAATAAGCTGCCCTGCTTCAGACACTCTATCTGAGCGACTATATATAACTACAATAAGTTTCTCCAACGATTTCAAAAAGGGCCCCACTACCCTTTGGACATGACATCCCTTGTGATGTCCCTAGTCCCTTTATGACTCTAGAGCCCCTTCCTGGAGAGCTCGTCTGGTACGACAAGAGGACATGACGTCCATCATGATGTCCCTAGTCCCTTTATGACTCTAGAGCCCCTTCCTGGACAGCTTGCCTGGTACGACAAAAGGACCTGGCGTCCCTCATGATGTCCTCAGTCCCTTTCTGACTCTAGAGCCCCATCCTGGACATCTCGCCTTGTACGCGTCCCATGCTCGCCAAATACATCTTAAGTAAAACAAGAGAACATGACGACCTTTTTGATGTCTTCAGTCCCTTTCTGACTCTAGAGCCCCTTCCTGGACAGCTTTCTGGTACCACAAGAGGACATGACGTCCCTCGTGATATCCCTAGTCCCTTTCTGACTCTAAAGCCCCATCCTGGACGTCTTGCCTTGTATGTGTCCCATGCTAAAATATACATCTTAAGTCAAAGAAAATGACATGGAGACCATTTTGATGTCCTCAGTCCCTTTCTGACTCTAGAGCCCCTTCCTGGACAGCTCGCCTGGTACGATAAGAGGACATGACATCACTTGGGATGTTCCTAGTTCCTTTTTGACTCTAGTGCCCCTTCCAGGACATCTCACCTGGTACATATTTAAAAATTGGATATGATTGGAATTGAATGAAATTGGATACAGGTCACACATGGCCCAAAAAATTGCTTCAATCTGAACAAGCCTAAAAGACACATTTTAAATCAATTAATTTGATTTACCTGCGGACAAAAGGAAGTTCTCCATTTCTCAGTTTCATTCAGCAGCTGCTGTATTCAGAGGGAAGCTTCCAAACAGCCTCCACAGAATAAATTTGGAGCTGGAGAAGATCCATCTTTTTTCAGGCATTTCCACCATCTTCAGCCAAACTCGCTATTACCTGTGGCTGTGTGTGATGTGGTCTGAGAGAAAGAATGGCCTCGTTTGGGTGGCAAGAGGTGAAGGTTGTCCAAAGCACTTTGAGGGTCTCTGGAGGGGGAGAGGAAAGAGGTATATCACCAAGCAACTCCACTGACCACCATCTGCTGAAAAGGAAAGGGTGACTGATCAAGGTGTCGTTCCCTTTGCATTTAACATTAAAGCCATTTACATTTTATAAGGGAGAAGTTCCTCTTGGCATTAAAAATTAATCACAAGAAAGTTGTGTGGGAATATTGATCTTCTATCTGCTGGCCTTCTAAGAGAATATGCGATCCTTTCAGACACCTCGAAAACTTACCCTGAATTCTTCATACCCATATTGACGTATTTCAGTGGCAGGAGCTTCTGGGAGTTGAAGTGTCTGGTGTATAGAATGATGGAAGGTGCAAGAACAAAACAATGTTTTTCATATTATTGGGTGTTTTATTTAATTTAAATGTTTTTACTGTCAGAGATAAACACTGTAATTTTGATATGTCTAACTGTTCCATGTCAGTGTTCAGTGAGCTGGATTTTTTAATCACAGTTAAGAATGAAATTATTTGACATTCCTCAACATTATCTTGTTTTTGGAAAGTAAACCCACGTCCAAAATTTCAAAAGTGCATATTTAACTCCTCCATAGAACATGATTTTTAAATGTGTTTGTGATGTTCATGACTAGAAACACATATTTTAAAAGCATATTCATTACATTAATAGATTTCATTTGACCTCCTAAAAATAATCCTGACAAAAATCCTGAAATTATACAAAAAGAAAATTTAGTATTTTCTTACAGCAAATTTTTTTGTCATATTTTTATAGCTAAAATCAAAAGTATGGAGACAAAAAAAACCCTCATAAACCCCCCCAAAAAAGCAAACAAAGTCAAAACAATGTGAAAATTGTATATAAAAAAAACAGGAAAATGTCTCCTAAACCTAAGCCATTCTACTTTTTTGTGCCAAAACGTTGTAAAACACAAGCCATATCACAGGTCTTGTACTTCCAAGGGTTATAATTTTCTTTCACTACTAGATGCCACTAATGACACAAATTTCGGGATTTGTAAAATTGATCATATTTATTGAATTTCCTTGCAAAAGATGTGCTATAACTTTTGTAAAGTTCGATTAAAACACAAACTATCAAGATTTTATTTGAAATTAAACGATAACTGCGTTTCATTATTCCTACTTAATTAAAAACAGCAGGTGTGATTGGCCCATTCATCTTCTAAGGGTTAACACAAGCAAATAATAATATCTATAAGGAAATGTTTACAATGGTAAAACCAATTTACCAAACAAATACTAAAGCGAAAATATAAGCTGCCCATTTTTTTATTGACCATTAAAGCTCTTTTTCCTTCGATTGATTATAAGCACATCTTGCAGATAATTGGGGCACTGGCTATATATCTTCCTTATTATTATTTGGCAGAAATGATGTTTTATTTGTGGGGTTCTTCAATGCATTTCGTTTTCATTAGCATTATCCAGGCGTATTGATTTACTGATTCTTCATCAATTCCTCCAGGCAAACGTAACTGAAGGGACTTTTTTTCTTGCTTGCTTAGTGAGCCAATGGCGCAGCCCTAGTTTATCAAGACACTCTAAACATATGCTCCGTGATCTCCTCGACTTGTGTTGCTAGGGGCAAGTCCCGTTGATGATGAGTCATTGGAACCAGAGAGGAAGGACTGTGTAAAGTATTCCTTGCGGCAAACCAAAACTTTCTCACGGTTATTAATATACTGACTGCAGAGCAGAATGTCACAAGGCATAGGTTCTTAAGCATCATTTTTTTAGCTAAATATTTTGACAACTTAATTGCGAGATTGTGGCAGATGGAGGTGGAGGGCGGCTTGGCAAGAGGATTGATTGCATGTCTCGGGCTCCTGATTTAAACTTTAATGGTGCGGCTCAGCTCAGCCCTGCATTTCTGCATATGCTCCACACAGTTATAGATCTGTCCTGCCCACAACAGTCTGGTTGAACCTAACTGACACCCTATAGCACACGAAGGAGTAGGAGCTTTTCTATGCCATTTGTTTTATTATTTAATGATCTCTTCTTCTTTAAAAAGCTCATACATCTCCATCCAAGCAAGCTTATTCTGACTAGTTTGATGACCAATCACGACCAAAGGCAACAAACAACCAAGTGAAAATGATCTTTAACACAAGAATACTCTAAAATGAATTAGCAGAAAGAAAATAGTCCCTGTCAGTAGCAGCAGCAGCAATCCTTATTTCAATCCCCCCCCTCCGCACCCCTTCGTTCTTTTTTTATGATCTCACACAATCAATAAAGAATTGAAAGAGAGAAGCTCATCCTGCAGTGAACATAATTTGTGTCAGAAGTGTCTACTGTCGAACAATGGTATATTGACTTCTTAAATAAAAAGCTGAATGACATACATTGTGAGGTTACCGAGGTGATGGTGAGGCTTTTCTCTTTACGGAATATTAAGTTCTGTATTATTGGACATGCGCAAGGAGAAATGGGATGGCAATTTCCGATTCTTAATTAGGGTCAGATGCGCATACAGCCCACTATGTTAGCTTTATGCCGCTTCAGGAGTTCACACATGCTGAATGGATTTTATGATGGGGAACATTAAAGAAAGCAAGGTATGGGGATGAAATTGTTATTACAGAGATGAGGATGGATGTAGCGAGGCTGCATTTTTAATTTTATGGAGATGTTCTTTACAGGTGATTGAAGGATGCTTCGGTGAATGTTTAAAGAACATGTTTCCCCCCCCCTCAGGCAGTTACAGTATTGTGAAAATATGTTGTAAACAAGGAATGCTTTCACAAATATGAATAATCATCCCAAATCCGATTTGTTTCGTCTGAACGGCTCCATTCCGATTTTTCCAAATGAGACCTAGCCCACTTTCACACGTGGTCGTAGTTCGGGAAAGTATTCCATTTTTAAACGTCGACTTGCGTTTGCCATTTCGCCCGTATCTGACTTTTTCATCACTATTCGCCCTTCCAGATACGAGTCGCTGGAGAAGACCGTTTTGCTTCTGCTGTTTTCCCCCTCTGTCTTTTTGTAAAAATTGTGAAAAAATATTGGAAATGAGGAATTCTTTCAGAAATATAAATAAGAAATGTTTTACAAAATCTAAATCAATGTTTGGTGTTACTATTTTTTGCCTTTAATCCTGCATCAAAGAACACTTGGAGTGAGTCAGGGATTTTGAGGATTACAGTCCAATCATTCCAGGTGCTAATGATAATCAATGTCACTTCATGAACTGAACAGAAACAGCTGTGTAGGAGGCTCTAAACTTTAAACTGCAAAACTCTGGATTGAGAAAGAAAGTTTCTCGTCATGGCAAGATTGAGCACAGCAACCAGACACAAGGCATCTCTACTGCATCAACAAGGTCTCCCCCAGGCAGATTTCAAAATGTCACAAAAAAACGTTGATCGTGCAGCAGTTGAAAGACAGCATCAAGTTCATTACGCTTCAGAACAGAAGATGTCCAGCAGTGCAAACTCGCAGAAACCAGTGGTTCCCAGGTACTCCCTTTTACTGTTCACAGGTCTTTGTGGAAGTCAGGGGTCCTAAAAATCCATACCCATGGGACAGTAGCAAGGACAAGCTAATCCGTTATGCACAAAGTCATTGTAACCGGGTGCAGAAAAATGGCAGCAGGTGAACTGGACAAATGAATTAAAATTTTAGATAGCAGTAGCAGAAGGCCTTTTGTTCATCAAAACGCATGAGAGAGCTACAATATTGAATATGTGCAGGCAACAGTGAAGCATGGTGGAGGTACCTTGAATGTTTGGGTCGACATTTCTGCAAATGAGGAGACAGATGGATATGAAAAGGCTACATCCACCCATGTTTTGTTCTTGTACCAGCTGAGCATCTTCAAAAACTCTGCTGCTATTTTGAAAGCAAAGGGTTGCCACGCCATTTTTCATTCACTGATGAAAATAAATGATTAACACTTCCATTTCTGAGAGCTTTCTCACACCTGCCCAAAAGCACAGTTCTCTCTGTGTATTATTTGCAAAATGCAGGCATTATCAGTAAACAACACACTTAATTTAGTAACACCAAGCGCTGCTTGCACAGTACATTGCAGCCTTGCAGACCTTTGCTGATGTGACAGAAAGCTAATTTTTACATGGATGTAGGACCAATTTTGTGCTCTATTAAATATATTAATCAGCACAATAATATGATTTCTAGGCACAGGTGGAGAGTTTTTCAGCCTTCCAATTCCGAGCTTGAAATGTGTCCAGACACACGGTTGCGGCACTTTCAGGAAGCATTTTCTAAGACTCCTACCTGCAGAAAGGCTGACACCCTCTTCAGCCCTGCACACAGGTTCTTTATGACATCATCTGCTGCACTGCATGTTTTTTATGACATCATCTGTCAGCGCAAATATAGCAGAAACTGAGGCGTCTTTAAAAATACACATCAGCACATATTCCTGTAATTAACCACGGTCCCAATTGGCTGGCATTACGTAACACGAAACAAGCATTAACAGATGATTTGTTTCCACTGCATTCACTTTTAGAAAGTCTTCACAACAGCAATATTTAGAATATTATCTTTAAAGTGACCCAAGACTTTGGTTTGTTCGAGAACAGCTGGCACGTTTTACAAGAATCCCTTCAGTGCAGCCCACAATGATGTGAATGTGTAATCGCATGCGTTGCGTGGAGGTGCACGCGTGGGTCCTTGAGGCTGCAACAGCTGAAATGCCTACCCAGGGTAGAGAGATTAAAGAGCCCTCATTCCTGCTCTGGCAGCTTTGCTGCGGGAGGCAGAAGTGCAACCATTGTTCTGCAGTTAATTGAGCCCCTACGGCCCCAGGAAGAGCTGCACCCCCATCACAGGAGACAGATTCTGGTCGCTTGGCCAAATGGCAGTGTGGACAATCTAGATACTGAAGAGCAGTGCGGGATGGCAAGAGCTAGAAGGAATGCTGCATTACAGGGAGGATGTCTTCACTTAGAATGCCAGTGCACTGCGGCAACTGCTAGTGTGCAGCTAAGAGAGGTGGCGCAATGCATGCTGTGTTGGAGAGTTCGCTAATGAAATGCAGTAATGTGATGCCAAGCTGTTTAATGCTGAACATTTGCATATAAGAAATGGAAAAGTTCAAATCTGTGAGATTATATATATACTCTTTTTTTCAATTTTATTTTTTTTAAACACATTTTGTTAAATGTTCGGTTTCTTTTTTAAATGCCTAATTTTAATATGGGCTTTTTGAGTTTTAATATTAATTTTAATGTTAATATTTTTAATAATTTATGAGGTGCAAGCTTTAAAAAGAACAGTAAGTATCGTGTTTCAAATTTTCAAACATTCTGATGTTCTCCATAACAGCCTGGCGAGCGTAAGTACAAGACAAATGACGGCACACTCATGAAAGATGGGTTTAATCCTGTCGTACTCCAAACGTACAGAGAGGCTCAGCTTCCTGTGATTAGTTCAGATTACAAATAAAGATATCAGTAACGCAATTGTTTTATCTCTGTTGTATTAAAAAGATCCCATATAGGGCTCTGCCGCTCTCTTCCAACATTAGTCTAATTTTAATTATTGTTTTTGTAAGTTTTTATAAATATATTTGTTTTTACTACAATAACCATGCAGCAACGAGGCAGGCGGCATATGTCATAGGCTCATGGGCACCTCCCATAAATTAAACCTACATGCAACATTAATGTGGACTGCAGAGTCTGTGATTTGTCAGTATGGCTGGGCATCTCCAACAAAAAGATATATGAACACTAACATAGACCAGATCCTAGAGCAATCGACCAAAGCAGTCTACCACTTCTTGTTGTAAATGTAATCTGCATGAGAGTGAAAATGACTCTTTTACCAGTGTTTAAATGTTATATTGAGATCAAAGCACAGAGAGTTTTAATTTGAGTTAAAACTCCAGAAAAGTTGATTAATTGTTGTAGCCCTACCACTTACATAAGCTGTAAAAAGACTATTAGAATGTTTATTCTCAGAGAAGTTTGAGTTCAAGGTATGTTTAACATAGACATTTTAATAACTGTAGTGTAATGCAATCCTTATTATTTTCTAAATGTGTTGAAACACACCAGGATCAGTTGCTGCAAAGACTTCAACTGGTGCGGTTATGAAATCAATCTCCAACTACAGACAGAATAATAATTATGACTGCTTGATTCGAGCCATTGAGAACAGTTAATATCAGCGGCATCTCACTCCATTATGGTCATTATTCTTTGTACAAAAGATCTCCCATACCAATCAGTTATATTATCTATTCAGATGGACTCTGAGAGCTCTGAAGGCCACTTAATTAGCCTCCTCGGTGGAGAATGGATATTTGACCTTTAAGAGTAAATTGAGTCTTTACGGTGGTTTCTCTTAAGTGGGATTTCCAGGACAAAAAAGGGGGCATCAAGAGAACCAAATGTTTCTTGATTTTCCCCTCTCAAGCATGACAGTGAGGGTCAGTGGTTGAATTTAAGACTCTCTATAGCCACTCACTAGCATGCTTCATGTTCCTGTCAACTAAGGCTCACACATTTTTGAGTTTCAGTTGCGGCCAAGGAGGGGTGAGCATGTGCTTCGGCATTAAGAAAAAGCTGCTCAACATATAGTGGGAAATGCATCACAAAATGTTAATCTCCATTCTTCCAATTCATCTCAAATGGCATGCAAATTGCTCCATAAGTCACGGTCTACACTCATTGGCTGGGAGTGAATCTGCTGCACCAATCTCAGGAGCCGGCTTCATGTTTGACCGGGGTTCACAGTTACCCAGCAGAATTACTGAAGGATGATGATGCCATGTGACTGCCAGTGCAATTCATTGCTTGGCCTAAAAAGCTTTGGATGCACTTAAGAGGTTGCTATGGACGTAATGAATAAATGAGTGCTATGAAATGAGTTCTTCCGGGAAAGCACTTTATATCTGTGTTGGTAAGTGATCACGTATGTGGCTGTTCTGGACACCTTTGTAAACATCTAAATCTCCTGGCATTGGCCAAACCCAAACTAATCATAATTTTATTCCATGGTTCCTCTCAAGAAGAATTTAGTTTTCTTTTCTGCATCCATTGATTAAATGAAATGGAATTTGAGAGTTTCTGAGATTTTAGGTTATAATATTATTATAAGACCAGAATTTTGGACTTTTTCACCGGAACAGAGCTTTAATAGACAAATATGCATCAAATCATGCAGTTTATTGCGGTATGGTGTGCAATTACTTTTGGTACAGCTGGCATTTTTCTAATATTTTCTATATATTTTTAAAAATCTAAAATGTTTCTATTGAAGTCAAGGGGAGAGAGAAGTTAAATCTAAAAAAAGTTTGTTTTAAAATCCACACCAAGTGACCGCACATTCTACTCCAGGGCGTCACAATTGTGGGGCTGTGGGTGTTTCAATAAACACTTTTCATAGTTTGGAATTCAACTCGCGCACCTTTCCATGAGTTTTCAAAATACTACAGTCATAACATTTAGAGCATATGTATTTCACTGAAGCATGACAGAGCTTAAGGAGCTTTTTAAAAGTGAAAGCTTTGATGTTTTAACACCTAGTGATGACCATCCACATGAAATGTGGGTTTTTCAAGGTAAAGCACCATTTTGAAGACTTGGTACCCTGTTTCCTAGAGCTCCTGACTTACATCTTAACCCTTAGAAGTCTCTGCATGCTCTGCTGCTAGTGCCAATTACAGCGTCTGTTTTGAATAAGAAGAAATGACGCTACCACCCATCTATTAACTAATTTTGATTTCAAATATAATTTGTAGGTTTAAAAAGGTCATTAGTTTTGAGTTATGGCACATAATTTGCAAGGTAATTCAAGTTAAAATGTGAGAAAATGCGCTATTGTCTTTCAGTTTTGTTTTACAGTCCCCAAACCAGTGCCATATAGTGGTAAAAAAAGAAGGGCTAGTCATCGGAAGTATAATACCTGTGATATGGCTTGTATTTGTCAAAAAAGCACAATACACAAAAAGTGTTTAGAATATATGTATAAGGTTTAGTAAAGGTTCACCTGTTTAAAAAAATGATATATATATATATATATATATATATATATATATATATATATATATATATATATATATATATATATATAGATTGATTGATTGATTGATTGATACAATTTTTACATTGTTTTGTTTTTCGGGGATTTATTAATTTTTTTCTTTTCTCAACACTTTTGATTTGTTGTTATAAAACATAAAAACTTCGTTGTTGCTTTTTGAGAATTTTAGAGTAAAAAAAAAATACAAAATTTACAACCAATTGTACGTTTTGTTCAATTTAAGGATTGCTGTGAAATGATTCTTTAATATATTGATAAATATTTGTAAAAAAAAAATAAATAAAGAAGCTGGGGTTGTACTAAAAAAATAATTTCGAGCATTGCCACAAAAACTGTTTTAACAGTAATTTATAAGAGCAAATTGTAAAGTAGTAAAAAAAACTCAAAAAGGCCCTGGAGTTAATGTTAATCAAACTTCATATTGAAACTTGAAGTTGAAGTTTAACATTTTATGGGATTTACACAGAATCCCCAGAACTGTGCAATGATTAAATGAATGTGGATGAGTTATGCTGTTGGTGGTACATTTGTATTGGTGTGAAACTCCATCTGATAAAGCTTTTCAAAAGATCTTCTGGTTCCGTTTTTGATAAGCAACCATGGTTTAATCATCCAACAGTTTTTTTTTTTATTATTATTTTTTTTTTTTTTATTCAGTTTACTTGTTAAATTTGAAAATTATTGTTTTTTGCCTCAATGGAAAATCGCCAGAAAATTATATATTCATAATTCACTACCAAAACTGAATTGAACCAAAACTATTCTTTCATTGTAAACAATTTTTGGTCTTTAAAATGTAAGCAATCTAATATTTCAAAATGAGAATGAGAGTCTAACACAATTAATATATATATATATTTTTTATCTTCAATGTTCCTGATGGTCATAGTGTGCCCCCTTTGCAATAATCTTTTTTAATAATGCAGACTTGACTGAGCTTATTTAGTCATTTTTAAATATTTAAAAAAATAATTATTTATAGAGCTTATTTAATAATTTATCCAAACAAGCTTAGAGCTTATTTAGCGATTTGTCTGTATCTATTGTTTAATCTGTATGTTTCTCCAAAAATCCTTCCATTGCTGAAAAGTTCAGTTTTTCTTCAGCAGATTCTTTTTCTGGTTTTTTTTGGCATCTTCTGACTTTAAGCCTTTTAGTGCTTTCTAGATGGTTTCTAAGTGACTTTAATGGTGCTGTGCCATCCCAATCATTTTAAAAGTTTGGCACAATCCATATATATATTTGACTGAGACAGAAATTGGATAATTAATAGGGAAAATGGCAAATAAATCCCGAAGTCTCCAAACTGTGCCAGAGCAGCAGTTTCTCCTGCCTCCACAAAGCTGTTCTCGGTTGAGTTATGTGAGGGTTACGTGCCTGACTGCACCGGTTGCATCTTTAATTCCTGCTTAACATTGGAGCGGTCCATACAATTATTCAAAAGCGTTCAATGCGGAGTTGCTTCTCAGCAGTGACCGTTCCATGGACCAGTCCACTCCTCATTGTTTCACTGCAGATGTTGTCTCTTCGATGCATCACGTTCGTTTGGCAGATTAAGCAGATTTTGTGTGTCGGGAGCATTATTGTGTGATGGGTGTGAAAATAGAGAGAAGATGATTTATCTCACATCGTTTGTAACCGAGACCTTTCTGCCAGCCCCCCTGTGCCCTGCCATCCATTTGTCTACCTCTGCATAAATGATTTACTATTGTAATTAGCACCTGTAGCAATCAGCGGGGAAACCCTGCTACTAAATAATAAAATTTTGACAAAGCAGAAATTTCAGAGAGCTGGATATAATGTTGAATTGATCTTTGTGCCACACAGGTGTTGGTACCTTGGGCGAAATGATCACATGGCATTATTTTTCGAGACATTGGCGGGTTTGGCTTCCAGCTTATGTAGAATAGTCTGAATGTTTCAACAAACATCAGAATCCATTGACTTTCATTTGACTTCTGATAGAAGGACATTTTTTTTTTGTGCCTCGTTGCTTTTTGGCACAACTGGAGATAGTGAGAAGATGTACATTTTTTATGTACTTATATTATATGCCGTACTGTGCAAAACAATGTTTTTCATCTATGAAAAAATTGCAGTGATTGAACAAATGAGAATCTAATCAATTCAATATTTGAAGAGTGTTTTTTTTTTTCTAAAACGCCATAACTCCAGTCGTGTCAGCTGTGGCTCGTGATATTTAAGCATCTACCAATCTCTGGATGAAAAAGAGAGAGGATTAAGAGTAGATATTGTTTGTTTTGGCAAGTTTGAATTAAAGTTCTTTATAGTGTTGGTATCTTTGGCGTAGGATTTTTGTACAGAATGCTTTTTCTATATCCTTACATTTGTCAACTAACAATAAATCTTTATTGCAGTATATTTTGCATTCAAGGTATGTCACTGATTTAGAGATGAGTCGGAAAAAAGTGCCTGTAACTGTTTACTTATTTTGCACGCTTTGTTTAAGTGATTGTTCCTGTGCTTTGACTCCTCCTCTCTTGGATGAATGCAGTGCCTCCAGCAGATTCTCAATAAAGAAACCTGCTTGAAGAAACCCCAAGGTTGCCTGACTTTTGCTTCTGAGCTTCCCACAGTTTTACTCCCAGAGAAGTTTGAGCTTAAATATCACAGTGAATTATGAGGCTCTTAATAATCCAATTTAATTCACTGTAAGTTTTGTAGACATTGTCAGTTCTTTGGATCGAGTTCAGAAACAGATCGCTTCCATGACCTAGACTGCATTTATAAAAGAGTGGACCTCTCTCAGGAGCTCAGTGGCTAGAAAGTTAGTGTTCTAATTGAACATCAGTGTTTGACTTTAAGAATGTGCTTCTGTACAAATTGTCAAATGAACAGATTGCTTGTGGAAAGGCTTCCGAGAAAGGTTGAAGCTATTATAGCTGTAAAGTTTGGTGTATATCATTGTAAACAGGGTCTACAGGCAGATGAGTCAGTGTTTTTGACAGTGAGGAGCAACCATGCTGTAAACAATTCAAATTTGTTTTCATTAATAACATAAACTGTTTTCATTAAGGTTCAGTTACATGGATATCACAATCTGACATAATAAATCCATGAATTAATTAACAAAAAGTGAACTAAGTTCAGGAGGAACTAAGCCGTTAATTAGCTGCCCAGCTGCAGCCAGTCTTTCTCCAATGAGACCCATTGACTACATATAGCTCTAAAAAGCCTTCTCGAGTTGACGTAGCCCCACCTTTGCCCATTCGCCCTAATTTTAGTAGGCCGGGGGTTGGTGCACATGTGCATTCCATGCGCACCAAATACATCTTGTGCCACTGTGGTGAATAAGTAAATTCATTAAATATTTTTTTTTGTGTATTATATTTAGCAATACATTTTCTGCTGGGTTTCTGTGACAGTTTTGAGATGGTGATAACTTTCTGATTTTCATTAGAGGTCTCAAATTCTGCTCTCTGATTGGCCAAGGGTGGAGTGAGTGGAGCAACCCAAACCTACAAATAGGGTGGAAGGTTAAACCAAAGATTCATAGTATTCTGTAATCTTTTTTCCATTTGTTCAAAACTATCCTCTTCTTAAGTTTGTTAACGTGTTCGGCGTTCCTAATAAAGGTTGGAGTCAATGTGTCCTAAAAAAACGAAAGTGGAAATGTTCGGAAACGAAAGCTAACGGTGAGATACCGTTGTTTCACATGGGGGTTTCTCCTTTAACTTACAGAACAGAACATTTAACATTATAAACGTTATTTATTTTAGGACACCTTGATCATAACTATTAATATGACATATTATTACAACACATTTCTACATATAATGTTTTGCTTAATTTAAAACTGATTTAAAGCGTTTTCGATATAAAATGATCAAATTATCAGCATCTTTTATAAACCATTGTTTGTCAATGGGAGAGTGGATAGTCAGGAACTGGAAGCGCAGCACAACGTCAGACTTAACAAGTGGATAGCATTGATAAATGCACAGATAAGCTCTAGTAATGTTCTCTGATTGATCTCTGTAAAAAGCAGGTTTTTTTATTATTTTGTCCTTGCAAGGCTTACAAACACAGAATACAAAGAAGAATTGAATATTAAAACTTATGATTAATTGTTGGGTGTCCAACACACAGTGCAGCTTTTACGAACAATTGATAAAGGGGAAAAAAGTACATCACTCAAGGATTTTCCTAAACATGATCCACTGTAAAATAAAGATGGTGGATCTTCTCACTCATCGTGAAATGTTTTGGTTTATCTTCCGTGGGATTAAATGCTGCAGATGTTGAGTATAGTATAAAGCATCTCCTGTTAATCTTTATAGCCATTTTTAAAAGATATACCGGAATATATTTTGATTTCATATATTATATTTCAAATATAATTTGTAGGTTTAAAAAGGTTAAGTAAAGGTTCACCTGTTTAGAAAAATTATATATATAGATAGATTATGGCCACTTATTTAACACCAGTCTACCCCTAGCTTTATGAAACTGTGTTCTTGAGGTAGAAGAAAAGAATGTGGCATGATTTGCAGATTTAGACAGAAAAGCAGTTTGATTAAGGCCCTTGTAAAAGAGAGCTTTTTGTCTGCCCAGAAGACATACTACATTAGCATTCACTGCTGCAGCTCCCCCTGACATGTGATAAAATTGCGTTCAGTTCAGTGTATTTGCATTTAAAATTGTAATTCTTATTCTCGAGGTCTATACACCTGCTAGATGAGATTGGTAGTCCTTTACAATAATTGAGAGACATGAGACAGGAGCAATGAGAAATGTTTTGCCCAAGCTATAAAGCGTACAGACTTGTGCAGGGCAGAAGAATATATTGATGGGGTTCCAGAACTCATCAGACAATTGTTCGGTCAGGCTCCTTGCATTTATCGTGAAATAAATTGAAAAATGCAATCAATGATTGGAGAGAATGTTCTGTGGTAATGATATCACTTTGAGATAATCCACTAAATGAGAATTTGACGTATTCTGTGCTGGTATTTCTCTACTTAGCTTGTCAGGCTAAAGCGTATGGAGAAAAGGAAAAATGTTCAATCCTCAATCCCCTTCTTAGTGTTTGGGGGATCAGAACCTCAATTAAACAGTGCAATATGGTACGGTCTAAATGGGGACATCGTTTGTCTTGTGTATTACAATCAATTGTTTGCAAATGTTCAAAGCAACCTTACGATTATAAAAGAACGGGGATTTTTGAGTAATCCAGTCACCAGACTAATCAAAAAGTCGATTTATATGCGAATACCGTCCTTCATTAAAATCATTCAATAAGAAAAGGATGCATTATTTCAGCAATAATGGAAATAAAATTGTTGCAAATTTAATTAGCAATGTTAGTTTACCAATGTGCAAATCTGTGCCCTATTTAAACCGGTAAAATAGTTAAAAAAAATGCCTTCAAAAGCATTTAAAGAAAAACAAATGCATATAACGATTTAATGGTTCAAGTGGTTTGTAAATTTAAATTCATGTTGCTGGTTGAAATTAAGAAAATGGAATGATTTTTTTATTTTATTTTTGGTTTAAAAGACACATGCAATGATGATAGAAATGGGGATTAAATATCCTATAGAGTGATATAAGAATATAAATAGATGATCGTCAATCATAGCGTATTATTTAATTAACGTACAAATTAATGCCACCGATATAATAAATATATGTGTGTGTATATAACATATTTTTTTGTTAGCGGATACTACAGTTAAGAGATCAGTTACCTTAGAAATCTCTCGGATGCTGTTTATAGTGTGGACCACCACACAGCTTTACAAACAGATTGTTATTAGGGACCGAGTTGAGAAGGCACCTATCATTACCTTTGGGTTTTATTCTTCTTCTTCCTCTTCCGCCATTAAAGTCCATGCAGCCCATAGAACTGGTTACCTAAAAGCTATTAAAATTTGGCTCACAGATACAGTTGGCTCTTATGACTCTTTTGCAATTATCTAGCACCTACTAGTTCAAATTACTTGTCACCAGTAGAAATTTACACAAATATTTATCCTAATAAATGTCAACTTTTTAAATATCAGCTTTTCGCCTTGTAACTCTGTATTTGTTTGTCATAACAGTGGTCTCCATCTGTTCATGCTAAGTTGAACCATGTAATTGCTTACTATGTCAGCCATTTTGGATTTAAACAAAAATTGCAGTTTTCATGTAAATGCATTAACATATCTTTACAAAAGTTGGCATGCACATTTGCCAGCGTGCTTTTAGTGTACTCAACTTGTTCAGCACCACCAGGTTGTCAAATAATTAAACTGATTCTGATTTTTTGGCGCATTTAAGCTAACAATTATGACATTAATTCCATAAAATATTTTAAGGCTATATTTTCCCATTTATTTGATCCATTAAGAGCACATTTGTGCATGTTATAATAACCCTGATCTGACGTTCCCTGTAGTTTCTGCGTAGTGCTTCCTAGTGGTTTGAAAATGGCCCTTTCGACTTATAACTCCATTCCTGTTTGTTGTAAAATTGGTGTCATAATTTCCTGACCACAAACATTTATCTGGAATAGCACCTCCTAATGGAGAAAATGTATAACCGTTTTTATAGCACAGCAACCATTTTGGCCACATTCACAAATAAATGTCTTCAATTAGCCTGCCAATGCAAAAAAATATGATGCTCTATATTCTAAAAGCCTATTTATAAACAACATTAGCTGTATTTAAGTGTCAAAACTTACAGTGGGGCTTTCAGTAATAAGTCTAATGTTTATAGATGAATGGGCAGTGTAAAATGGGTTTACACTGTGTATACTCTGTTTTTGGAGTTTGAACTGGGGATATTTTCTTGATTCCATCTTTATATTACATAGGTACGAGCAGGTGATGGTAAGGAGATATTTAATGTAGATGGTTGACATATATTAATATTACCATATAGTCTAGACAGTATAAGGAATTTTGCTGAATTAGATGAGATAGATTTGAGTCCCAGTGCATGTGCCTGAGCTACTGTGTGGGTGTTAAAGGGAGGGGAGCATGGAGTAAATTGGCCTCTGTTTTGCTGTTTTGTTCAAACTGAGTCTAATAGAAGAGTTGGGGTAATTGTGGTGGATCTGCAAGAACAAAGCAGGTTCCATCAGTGAGTGTGATCTCTTTTGAGCTGTCAGTGAAGGCTATGTGAACCTGCATCCCCTTCTGATCAAGGTCTGCAGATTAATGAGGACTGAATGAAGGTTTTGCCCCCCTTTTAAATGTGTCTTGTTTTATCTCTAGCATCATTTTTTTTTCTTTTAAGCCTGTCAAACATCCTTACTTCTTTACAAGATTAGGGGGGACCATTAGTACCTTAATGTTTGAAGTTTCTTTCATAATCACCTCAGTCTGGCAATATTTTTATATCATGAGTCATGATTTAATCTGCTAATTTATCTCAGTCACTACAATCTCTTCACTTTAATGAGCCAGTATAATGGGATGACACAAAGTGGAAGGATGGCCTTTCACGGTTTTAATGTATTTGTGTTTTAAAAGCCTAATAATAAGAGAGATACGTGCATCAATGCTAATTTCCATTTCTTTGTCCATTTATTCCTCAACCAAATACTCTGGACTAGGTAGTAGATTTTCTTCAAATAAAAATGCCATAATTTAAAAAAATACAACTCATCATGAAAATAGGTGAGGGTACAAACTATATCTGCCATATTGGTATCATGTGACCAACATTCACCAATTATATTCAATCCAGAATATCTCTTGCTTTTGCTTTATGCAGCCAAGACAATATACTTTTTTTTCGGTTTTTGACAGAAAAAGTTGGTCATTGGGGTATTTCTTGACAACTTCTTATGAAAATTTTCGAAATCGGCTTGAATACTTCTTTTGTTCGCAAGTCTGTGCTTCAAATTGGCCAAATGTGTCTATTTCTGCATTTTAACATGATCAGGGCGGCCCAGAATTGTGTAAGAACAGACCATGAGCAAAAATATGTAAATCAGATGTAAAATATTCATGATATCATGTGAATCCAACCCTTTTTTTATTTTCAACCACAAGCTAAAACGTCAAGGATTAAACCAAAAGCAGGATCGTTACACACTTGTAGGTGTTTTTCCCTCCACAGCTTGGGCCACATCAGCTGCACATGCCCAGACTTCCCTCTGATGTCCTCAAAAGTGCAGCTTGAGGTATGAAGGCCCTGGCAGTGCAGATATTCTAATATTGATGAGGAGTCTTAAAAGCCTTAGATCTGGCTGCGTCTTCCCCTCCACTCTCTCTGATAAGCTTAGTGTTGTGAAAGTGCAGGATTCGCGAGGGCTACTGCAGCATTGGGGATTTCTGCTGGCTCAGCTCTCACTTCCTCCTGCCTCCCTCCTTTCTCATTATTCCTTAGAGCGGTGCATAAATTAGCAGCACCTATAGCTCTCTGTTTCTTCCAGCCAAACATTTTAGAGATGCATTCATCGATGCTTTGGGGCACTGAAATGGCTTTTCTAATACAGATGCCGTTAGCATTTTATTAGCATTACCTTTGATCTAACATCAATAGCTTTAATTGAATTAAAGTGCTGCATTTCGCTGTATGGAGACCTGCAGTTATCTAGTTTGAGTTTTGCTGTATCTTTATTTTATCCCCAGTGCATGGCTATAGGGCATAGCTGCCACATTTATCCACTTGAGGACATCATGATTTTATGACTCAAGGGCTTGTCGCCAAGAGTGGGGAAAATGCTCATTAGCCATACTTTATATTTGAAATGCATGCAATGTGCATTTATAATGCGTTTTCCTATTGCTTACAAAGGGAACTGGAAGGATGTTTGACTCACTGGTGTGTGTTCTCGGTCATCATGGTTCGTTTGAAAAATATAGTGTGAGTTGATTGAGATGTTCAAATCCCAAATGACTTCCTAGTTATGCATGGAGCATGAGGTCAGCAATGTTAAACAGGGGCATTTCTGAGACTCTTATACGGAGGTCTAGGATTCTACCCTTGATATCTTTCTATGCTTTCTTGCAGCAAAATTAAATTGTTATATTGGTAGAAACAATTCATTCAAGCCGGTGTTGCAATTATAGTCTTAGGAGAAAAGCCACACTGAAGACTCCAAAATTCGAATGAATAGGCATCAACCACTGGTTCTTGCCGAGCAGACTATAAAAGTGTGTTACTTTACAAAGAAAAGCGACAATGTCATGTCGCCTGCAATGGCTCCCCATGGAAGAAAAATGTCACAAAATCTGAGAAAGGAAGTAATATCCATACACAAAAATGTGAGGGCTACAAGATCAGTAAAGCTTTACATATCAGTCAAAATACAATAGCAAAAATGATATTAAATTATTTGTGAATTTTAGTTTCCTGTTTTTAACCCAAGACCATGTGAAAGAGTTAGTGATAATTCCTGACGATTTGAAGAGGATTCCTGCAGAAAATACATGTATTACAGGAGTCAAGCAAAAGAAAACGGCTCATGCTTATTTTTTTCAGTTTCTCCAGAATAAACACATACGCATAAAACCACTAGGTAGTGTTGATGTTGAGTTTTTTTTTTTTCTTTTTCATTTGTATTTTATTACAATGTACATTTATGTGTACATTTGTTTAATGTATAAAAATAAACAAATATCCACCCTGAGGAAGACAGCCATATTTTATTTCTCACTTTCAACAAAAATACACGTTGAACAATAAAGATGTTTTAAAACACTGCAATTTCAAGACGTCAAACACCAAACAACGAACACATTTAAAAAAAAAAAAAAACTAAGAAAGCAATTTCTTTAACAATTTATTTGACCAAAAAAAAAAATTAAAGTAACACAATTCTTAATCCAGAAGAGAAGGGACAGCTCCATAGACAGGAATTTTAATTCTCAAGCTTTTTATATTTTAACATTTCAATGAACACACTTAGTGTAAAAAAGTGTATCAAAGTAGAAACTAAATTAAATAGAAGAAATATAAATGCTTAAGTTAAGTACAAAGTTGTCCATTAAATACCTATGCACAGAAACACATTATTATAATTTCTATACAGTTGTTTATTTTGGAGGAAAAAAGGACAAAGATTATGCTAACAGTTGCTATATCTAACAGAATAAAAAAAAATCCCCACAAAAAACAAGGTTATTATGTAATCAAAACTTTCGTTACAAACGATATAGAAAATATTTACAATTTTAAATACAATTTGAATGTTTTTGAAAATGGCATTTGGATGAATGGCCTGAAACCACACCACCACTAATGTTCAATCCCCCAAACACCCCAAAGCATTTTGTTTTTACAGTAGCAGCATTCTTGAGTCGATGTTTAAAACAGTAAAATTTACCTTGTCTTACCACCACTTTTTCAACTAGTTCATCTCTGAATCATTCAGGTGTTCATTGACTTTAAATACGTTCGTACTTGTGCTTTCTTGAGCTTGTGGACCATACATACACAGCAGAGTATGTTACTTACTGTTTTCTTCATGACTACGGTTCCAATTCCCTTGAGATTAATGATCATGTGATTATGGGTTGGCTCTGGTTTCCTTCTTTATCACTGAGCTGCATGGTGATTGTCTTCGTCTTGTAGCCTTGTCTGCAATCATGTCTGTGACATCCTCAGACAGCTCGCTGGTCCCAGCTGTGGTAGATATTTTGGATTTTTATTGAATAATTGCACAGTTTTCTTTAATCCAGTCAACATGATGATGCTCCTTTTAAGAATCTAGTTTCAGCTAGAAATGTTTCTGATAGGGATCAAATATTTATATGACTATTATAAGTGCAAATCAGTTTATAACCCATGTTTCTGGATTTTTTTGGTTGATTGACTGTTAAATCATGAATAAAACATTACTTTGCCAATGGAGATGCTTTCAAATCTGCAGGGGGTCTAATACTTCTTTCCCTCACTGTATAATAGTACATAGAGACGTTTCTGTCTTTATGACGGCTTTATGACTTACTTTTCTGATTAAAATGGCATTTTTGAAAAGGCACATTATTCTGGTTTCACACGGTAATGGTGAGGTTTCCAAACATTATTTCCAGATCAAATATATTTGTTGTTTGTCTGCAGAACTGTTTGATATCTCCACCACCAGAGCCGAGCGATTGTATTGTAGCTTTCACCGATTTATCAGGGAATTGATTTTCAATCGTAGCCCAGCACAGATTTCCTTTGTTTCGTTTGTGCATTTCTGTTCTGCTTCCCTGTCCCCTCTCTTCCTCTCTTCCTCTCTATCGTTCAGGCTGAGCGCAGTCTTCTGTGTCAGCTTAATAAAGCCATTCTGCTCAGCCCTGTTCGGCTGCTTGTACTCAGCACTCTGCTACTTATTGACATTTTTTCATTCTGCCTTTTTCCCTCTGCATGTGTAAGACCCATAGAGCTCATTGAGGAAATGAGTTAGGCCTGCTCTCTCTTTCTTTACCTCTCCGTCATTGTTCAGTGTAACCCTCCATCTCTGTCCGTCTGTACCTAAGTCAACAAGAGAAAGGCAAAGGGAAAAGAAGAGAAGTCGACCATTAGAGGTAAAGGATAAGCAAACCCTTGGAGAGTTCTTTCAAACGGAGGAAGGCTGTTGTGCTACTATTGTTTGTTTTCCTCTTGATTTCATCTGTTAAGTGTCATTACCGAACAAGAGGCTCTTCTGAGCTTTTTGAGGTCCTCGATACACCGACTGCTGGGCCTTTTGTCAAGTAGTGTGTGTCTGAGAAGCTTTCAAAGGCAAACTTGAAACAATTTACACCCTATGAGCAGTCGCACGGAATATTTGTCATGTAACACAAATGTTTTTTGATCACGGGTACATGGACCAAAAATTCTGATTGGCGTGTACTTTCCACAATGGTAAAATAAGGCCTGTAAAATCCTTAAGTCTTTTTAAATCTGGTTTCAAAAGCTTAAAGATGGGACTGGTGTTTTGCAGTTGCGTTATTTTCACAACGCTCTATACTTTGATTACTTGTAGATAGCGAAACAAGGCTTTTTGAGTCTAGAGGTTGGGTTAGTCATTTTTGTTATGCTTGATCACTGCTTGGTTTACAAAGACAAAGAGTAAAGGCCTTTTGTAAATGCGTTTTAATCACAAAACAATACTTGTTAATAGAATATTATTTTGATATTCAAAGCTCCTCTTTGAAGTGAGCTGAATGGATTCCGCAGCATCTGCTTTTAACACTGGATTGGAATTTGGTAATGGATCTCTGATTTGGTTCTTCTAGAACTCACAGCAACCTTTGATTAGGTTGCACACCATGTTATTTTATCAAGACTGGAGGCACAAGGGTTTTCTGCCATGTCCCCATTTCTGGGGTGCCTCAGGGTTCAGTGTTTGGTCCTCTTCTCTTTCTTGTGTACATCCTGACTCTTGGCTCAATCTACTATAAATTCAGAATTCTCATTATTATGTTTAGTGTCTTGGTGAATTCATACATTTCCATTTATTTAAATTGTGTAAGAAACAGTTGAATAATTTGTTGCGCAATTTGTTTTTAAATATAATGTGTACATTATATTATGACAGAAAATTTGCAAGGCAGTTGAAATCTGAAAAAATCTGTCTTTTAGTTTAATTTCACAGACCACAAATTGGTACAATCGGTGCCGTCTAGTGGTCAAAGAAGGGATAACAAGTACAAAACCTATGATATGGGTTGTATTTTTCAAAGTTCTGGCACAAAATAAGCATAAAGGAAAAAAAGTGCTTGGAACAGTGGATAAGGTTTAAAAGAGGTTTGCCTTTTTTCAAAGACCTTGTCTTTGCTTCTTGGGGGGACTTTTATACTGTCTCAACACATTTGTTTTGTTTGCTATGAAACATGAAAACTTTTTTTTAGAATTGTACATTTTTTTGTTGCCGTAAAAAATGACAAATTAATACTTAGTGCAATTAGTGCAATTTTCAGATTATTGTGAAATTATTGTGTAGGGCATATTTTAAAGTGGTAAAAATGTACTAAAATGCTTGACAAAAGTAATTTAAAAATCTTTATTTTAATGCAAGAAATGTAGGTCACATTTAATTTAGCCTTTTTTATCTTTAAAATTCATTGTCATGCTGATTTATTTTTTATCCTCTCTGATTTATCCTAGTGCTATATATTGATTGTTGCACATCCTATTGACTCCATAGGATGTGCAACTGGAAGCATAAACACGGATAATAAATTCTAGTATAATTTAAATGAAGATTTTGGCAAGTGGTTCAACTTTATTGTCCATAAAATAATGAAAAACACGTTTAACGATGTATATGTCAGTAGTTGTATAGAACAACATGGATGGGAAGCTGAAGGGTGGTTGGAGTTCCAGATTTCCTCTATATAGAGTAGGAACGTATGTTGGCGGTGAATTCAGCTGCCTGCTGTGTGCCCCAGAGCCACAGCGAAGCTTCTCCTAACGACCTGCTCGGGGCCGAGGGCTGAAAGCAAAGCTCCTGCCAAACAAGCCAGCCATCATTAAGGCCAGCCGCTAGAAATAATACAAGTCCGACCCTACAAGAAAACCTACAGCTGCCCTCATTTCTGTCTTTTAACTGGGAAATCATTTGCATAAAATTTAAGGGCCTTTTTGTTGAACTCGGCCATTTAATACTAAAGAAAAGGCGCTGATGTTGATCTTACATTTGGAGTTTACTATTAATTGAAAACTTTTCACTTGACAGAATTTTGCTCATAAAAGTTGGATGTTTTACGATCTGCCAAAAGCAGTCTTACCACTAATTTGATCCGCAGATATTTTGAGGTGGCAAGGTTAATGCATCCATCTTTTTTCTCATATCATATCAAATCAAAGCAATTTCCTTGGCCTTTACTCCCTCTATCTGTGGCCATAATCCTCTTTAGGGTCTTCCAGCAGCTATGTCCAGTTACTAAACGCTGAAAATCTCATTCAGCTTCACTCAGTGTCCTGGCTAATGGGGAATGAGCACACTTTGAAAAAGAGCTAAGTGTTTTAGGCAGGGAGGAAAGTGGAACTGTTAATAGCATTACGTTTGAAGAGAGCATTTGTAACACAGATTCTATTTCTTAAATGAAGATTGGCCAGTGCATTATGGATGTATTGACGGCAAGCGTGAGGGGAAGATTAGTGGTATATCCAGGAACCCTCTCAGCGAAACCAGACCCTAATCTCTTAATTGTCTAGTTCTCTTTCAAACACTCAACAAGCATTAACAAAATTAGAAATGTTTTTTTTCTCCCCCTCTGTCCTTTTTGATGCTTGAGTGTGATTGATTAATGTTTGAGGAACTCTGTGCATCGAGGCATGGCGTAAAATTCTGCTCAAGATTCGTTTTGTGGTGTTTCTCTGAGGCAGATCTCATGATTGACCATAGAAACAGAGGATGTGTTTATGGAATATGTTGTTCTTTATTCATAAAGGCATAAATCCATTCAGATACTCTTTTAAGTTATTCATCTTCTACACTCACTGGCCACTTTATTAGGTACACCTTGATAGTACAAATTTGTACTCTTTTTTTTTTTTTTTTTTCCTTCAGAACTGCCCTAATCCTTCACGGCACTGAGTTCACAAGGTACTGGAAATATTCCTCAGAGATTTTGGTTCTTGTTGAAATGATGGTATTGCAGATTTGTTTATCTGCACATTCATGATGTGAATTTGCCGTTACTGGATTGAGATTTGGTGACTGTGGAGACCATTTGACTATACATTGTGGTCATAAAGGGATGGACATGGTCAGCGATACTTTACATGGTCAGCTGTGGTAATGCCACAATATTCAGTTGGTAATATTGGACCCAAAGTGTGCCATATAATATCCCACCACCAACTTGAACCATATACTAGATCCATACTTTCACATTGTTGACACCAAACTCAAACACTACCATCCGAATGTTGAGGCAATGTTTTGGTGAGCCTGTGAATTGTCAGTTTCCTGTTCTTAGCTGACAGGAGTGGCATCCGGCTGCTGCAGCAGCTGTGTGTCAGCTCTGGACTGGTTGCCTGTGCACTGCATGACCACACACACGCACCATTCATGCACATTAATTTGGGCAATTTAGAGCCATCAACCAATCCTTTGGGATTTATTGTTTAGGCTGCACCGAAAAAAGGCAAATTCCACTCAGAAACATGCCTTAATCAGAGTTTTAATCAAGATCTTCCTCACTAAGAAGCTGTACTGCTCACCATTATAGTTTTGCTACAGTAGTTTATTCAAATCTTGTTTAAAAAATCTTTTTTTGTACAATTCAACTAATTTATTAAATCTTCAATACAAAGCTTGACACACTAGGAAATTTGTTATTTGAAGTTGTACAACAGATGCTTTCATCCAAAATTGTTTGATAAATTTCATTATTTATTGGTATTGGTAAAACACCATTATTTCAATGGTATTTTTTGTTATAAATTCACCTTTGATTTTAATTTACTTCAAACAAAAAACCCTTTATTCCTAATTGGTCTACATGAAGCCATTTCCAGCTCACAAGCGGGTGATAAAGACATTTTTGAGTCACATTTTATCTAATTTTAAAGAACTAATGTGAATATTTCATTTCATTTTATTTTAGTTTGTTTGTTTGGTTGTTTTTTTTTGCAGGAATATTCACATATTGGGTGTTTTTGTTGTTCTTTACCTATCCAATATGAGTGTTTCTATAATTTGTTGCTATATTAAAGAGGCTCAGTCACAGACACAAATACCAAACATCCATCTTTACATTGATAATGAGTTTTCATTTGGTTGTATTTGGCACAATTAGATTCTGTATTGAATTTGCACTTGATTGCTAAACTCAAATCAGTGTCCAATTCCAAATCCAGCAGAGAAGCAGTTTCCAGTAGTTTAAAAAGAAGAGGAAAATATTGTTATGTACCATTTCTAGCATGGAAATGATGCCTTGCCTGTCTGACTCCCTTCTCTCTCCACCTCTTGCATGGTTCCATGTAGCAAGCCTCAGTTTTGACAGATCTCATTTTCTCTCCCCTCAGCTCGCTCTAGATGATTGACTTGTAATTACTGAAGGGAGCTGCTGTATTTGGTGTGTAATGTGTTTCTCTAATTTGTATGTCTCTGTTGACAGATTCCAGGACAACCAATGAGTTGTGATACGGACCAGCTAAGGGTAAGTGATTCCTCGATGTGCTGTTGTCTGTGTGTATTTGTATTTTGTGGCATTGCAGTGCTTTTGGATGTTGTTGCTATCGACCTTGTAATTAATCAATCCATGGCGATCAGAAAACTGCAGTGCACTCATGTAAAGACAAATTATTTTGTCACAACGACTTTAGAATGAGGTTTTCTGTATCACTCATGTTCATTCCAGCATCTCAGACGGAGAGGATGATGATATTAAATCAATACGCAAAGCAAAAAAAAAAAAAAAACAATTTCAGTTTTTCTCTCATTCTGAAACCAGTTATTCCCTTCCACTCGGCTGTGTCCATATTAAAAATACAACAAAGCTTACCTTGCCTTCTCATTAAACTTTAATAGTGGCTCTCATACACCCGCTCACTATAGCCTGAAAAGCCAGGATGGCAAAGGTGTCAGCCTCACTGCTGATGAAGAGCCTCCCAAAGATCTTCATCTTCTTCAAACATGTGTGAAAGTATGACCATCACTGTTTCCAAACTCACCTACTTACACCCTAAAAATAGGTTTTCTGTGAAGAATTGTCAAAATGGTCACCTGAATATTCTAAACTTTTTGTGATCACACAATCTTTCTGACTTAATTTACTTCTATTTTTAAAGACAGATATTGTAGCTTTTTTTAATTCCATAAGTCCTTTGTCAAACATATGCATGTAGTTGCTTTTATAATATACGGTAATCACCAAACATTTATTTTAGAGCCAGGTTCTTAAAATCATTTTTAGTCACATCATCCAATCTAGACCCCCTAACTCAGACCAACTAGCTCTATCAATATTCCAAAATATCACACGAATAACTTCTGAATCATATGCTTTTAAAACAAAATTAAATGACCAATAATTCCCTTGCTCTTTCCCTGGTCATTTTGAACTCCACTTAGACTATTTTCCATGAAATCAGTTTCAGATCTTCTG
This sequence comes from Danionella cerebrum, assembly GCA_007224835.1. Lineage (NCBI taxonomy): Eukaryota > Metazoa > Chordata > Actinopteri > Cypriniformes > Danionidae > Danionella > Danionella cerebrum. The sequence goes on from SRMA01025593.1 coordinate 197,310, forward strand.
ACCATACTGACAACTCAAACTAATTTAGACTCATCAAACAGTGTCAAAATGGCCGTAACGCTATATCTTCTTCACTGCTTGAGTCCATCAAAACAAAACTTACTGGATTTTATATCAACCATAATCTGAGGTTGCCTCACAATTTTTATGTTTAGTTTTTCAGTCATTTTGAGAGTCTGCCATTTTGGTTTTTGTCAAAAGTTGGTGTTTTTTGGGAAAGCATCAATGTATCTTTACAAAAATTGGCCTGCATGTTTGTCTCCATTTCCTGGGTGGAATCAAAAAACTTTAGTGACGGCACATATAATCTATTGGTCTTCCTCTCTGCCATCTTTAATTGTAAAATACCTATTTTTTTAAACTTATTTTGATTTTTAAATTGGTTTCCAGAATAAACAGTGAACAATCATAATATAATGCTCCCTGTTATGCTATATCTCCATGAGGTTTTAGTGTATTGTCACAAAACTCGGTGTAGTTTTTTATGAACATGATGCCATCTGCCCAGTTTCAGCATGGTGCCCTTTAGTGGTGAGGTTTTTTTTGTGTCTTATAAGTCTATTTAATGAAATGAAGAATATTTTACATACATAGCCAAACAATGTCCAATGTGTCAATGATATGTGTTTTAACATATCTATACAAAAATTGTTATGTCTTTGTTCCCCGAGGATACTCAAAAAAAATATTGCACCTCATATTTTAAAATTGTTAATACATGCTTTAGTTTATGTGCTATGTATCACATGTTATCTTTACCTTACATTGACCAGAGCACAACATGTTTAAAGCTGGTTCGCTGTTGAATTCCCTCAAGTCAATTTAAAATGTCCCTGTTCCTTTTAAGCCCCTCGTCTTCTTTTTTTTTTAACTATGGCTGCTAGGCCATTTAACTATTATTTTCTGAATTATAATAATGTTCCACACATATGCCTTCTTCATATTGTTTACCATTATATATGTGTGCGTATCAAATCCGCATACTCTGTTTTTTTTTTTTTTTTTTGTGCAATATCATCCATTGTCATAAAAAGAATTCCAAGTTTTGTTTTCTGCCAAGAGTCGAGCATCTTTGGTACTCTTGTTTAAAAGGGACTTTGGTTCAGGACAAATAGATTATTAGCTGAATGCCAGATGAGTAGTATGCAAATTAGAACATAGTGCATAAAGCACAATGTCTGAGTATATACAGGTCTGCAGGAGGATCATGGGAGAGGGTTGGAGCATGTGCCGCAGTCCCCCTCAGTGCTGTAATTTATCATGCTTTCTTGAAGGGGTTTCAGTCTGATAGTGCTGATATGATTAATGCCCAAACCTTCCTGTTCATACACACCCATCAGTCTAATTTCTCTAGCAGCACTTTCTTCATTATTTATTTTAATGATGTGGTACAAACTGAAAAAAGGTTAGAAACTATGCTAAAAATTAGAAAACGATGTTGGGTTTATATGTGGTTGTAAAACATCCATTGTAATACATGAGGAAAAAAACCAGTAGCCAATCAAAGCATACCATTATTCCTCATGTGAAATCAATGCCATCTCCGAGTATTGATAGGATCATGCTCCGCTTCTGCTGCTATTATTATTAATAACTAGACAGTGCAAGGCTAGAATAATAAAATACGGTGTATAGTAGTCAGTGGGTCATTTTAATCATTATATGAATTAAATTATAATTATATATATTAATTATAAGTACCTTCAAGATTAGAACTCTGTTATTATGGTTATTTCCCCTCTTTTCTGTATTGTTTATACTTAATACATTTACATGAGTATTTTCCAGAGTGCTATACTCCTTTTATTGCCCAAGCTCAACCAATGAGGGCTGTTCTATGAAGAGGACGGGTGTAAGAAGAGGTTAATGTTTATAATACCAATATTTATTCATGGGTAGTGCATTGTCTACAAAGCAGCTGCTCAAAAGGAGGGGCTTGTGTAAAATAAGGAAGATTTTGTTTATGATTTAATAATGTTATATCGGTTCATGAGAAACCAAAAAGTGCTAGATCTGTTCACATCTAACAAATCATGCAAGGATAAATGTGTAAATTATGTAAAAGATTATAATGGTTCTCTAATATCATCAACTCTACATTATGTCTTCTTTTTTCCCCAAATTCCTATAATCCATGACCTGTTTTTTTTCCCTAAGTGCCATTAGTATATTTCATGAATATAAAAATTTTTGATAAGGAATTGTGATTTGATGTATGGCAACTTATATTATTAGTTAACTGCTCCTTGACCTAAGTGTAAATAAAACTTTTTTCATTCGCGTTGACTATAGTTTATGCTGTTGTCAAGGACAACAATGGTGTTGTTGGATGAGCTCGTTATAACCTAGGTAACGGCATTTCAATACAAGATATTTGTATTGCCCTTTTTTCTATTTTTTATTGTACGTGTCAAGGAGAAAATAAGAAAATAAAGTGATTGCAAACCATTCTGTCAAATCATTTTAATCAGCACAGTTTGAAAGGAGCACAGTTTGAATCTGGAGAAACTTGATTTAAAGGAGCTTGGACTGGACCATCCTCAGATATTTATAAGTCAGCATTTTAAAGACAGATGAGGCATGAAAAAAAGGTTAAATGTATGTTCTGGTTTTCCTGTCTCATTTTTAAAACACCATAATCAGAACATGGATGGACTCAGACTAATATGACTGATTTAAAGCACTTTATAG
>SRMA01025593.1:205000-224284 GCA_007224835.1 Danionella cerebrum
GTTGCTGACCTGTGACAAGAAGTGGTGTTATATTTCATTATATTCTTCTGACTTCCACTCCCTGGCCCAACTCACATGCAGGGAGGGGCAATAGCTGCTGCGCTCTGCCATAACGCTCACTTTACTGTTGTTATTCTGTCCATCTCTTCCTCAAACTGTTCAATTTAGCACCCCACTGAATCTTAATCTTAAGGAAAAAATTGGTCAATGATCTATCATTGTATGGAGTTAAGGGCACCATTTTTATTATTATACAGCAAGTTTGGACATTTTCAACTCAATAGGACTTTGTTCAATAACCTTCAACTATGTGTTTTATTATACACACTTTTCTTATGCACCCTTTCCATCAGTTTTCTCCACACTAGTCATAATATTTAGAGCAGGTACGTTACAATTCTGCAAGAACACAAGTCCACGTCAAAGGATAAAAAATGTAGACTTGATATCAAGCAGGCTTTGATATTTTAACAATTTGATGTGAAATGTAGATTTCTAGAGATCAAGCAAAATCATTAAGACTTGCTTCCATGCTTCGAGTGGCGGAAGATTTATTTTAACATTATTTCAAAATAAATTTCAGGGTTGAATATTTGACTGAATTCAGAATAAATGTCAAATAAAACCAATCATATCTAAATATATAAACAATAACAATATAATAAATTAAATTAAATAAATAATTAATTGATAGAGTAAATAAACAAAGTTTGATGTTTGGTGATTCTCTGCTCTCTTATTGGCAGAGAGTCGTGGGGATGTCATCACTGCGCTTTTAAAGATGCGGTTATTTGTGTTTTATTGGGTTGGGGGTATTTCTTATGTTGTTTTATGTTAATAATTCCTTTGTTCTTATGTGTTGGACAAGCTCTGAAATGACCAGGATGAAAAATATATTTATGAGAATAATGTGTTCACAGAATAAGTTGATGCTGATGAGTTTTGCTGTTGGTGGTACATTTGTATGGCTGTGAAACTCTGACAAAATGTTTAAAATTTGATTTTATTAAAATTGCTACATTATTAAAGTTTGTCAACAAATTGTACATTAATCCAATATAATGTTTCAATTTTGTTTAATTGTTTAATGCACATGCTCATGCACATGCTTCCCTTTTGTTTACAAAAAAGTAAATAGTAAATTTCTCAAATTTTCGGATTATTTTACAGAATCTTGTCTGGATGAGAAAAAAAAAATCCATTTACATGTATTATTTATGTTCTCAATCATTACATCTGTAATATCTGCAAGACCATACAATTTGCTTAAAAAAATTACAAAATAGTATGGATTGGAAAATTTTATTTTTTTTTTGTATCTGCATATCCCTCTTCTATCTACAGCTATTATTTATGTTCTCAGTCATTATATCTGTAATATTTACTTGACCATACAATTAGCTTTAAAAAAATACAAATTGTAAAATCCTCAAATATTTGTATATTATATTATTTTTCTCCAAAATCTAAAAAAAAACTGGTGTATAAATTGGAAAGCATTTTGCGATTCATATATTTATCATTTTATTTATGTTCTCAATCATTATTTCTGTATTATCTACTGTATTTTGCACAGAAAAAGAACGATTGATGAATAGAATGGCAGTGGTATCTGTCTATCTGTCTAGAATGCAGTTATAGCCATTAGAAGCATTTAGATGAAAACTACTCCGTGTGTATATTGTTTGTGACAGCTGTCACACTCCTGACAACAGCTGGAGGCTGCCGATACTGGACATGACAAAGAGCCTATTGTTTATTATTTCTGTACATTAATAAATACAGATGCATTTTACTGTCCTTCACTCTGGATCCAGTCAAACCAGACGACTATAAAGGAGCTTCAGTGGTGCCCCTCATATTCTGACTAGACCCCACAATATAATTGTTATAATAGTGAAACTGATTACAAAACACACCTGTCTGTCTTATGCCACTCTTTTTTTACTCATCTTGCCATCGATGGCTTCTGAGGTTTGCTCTTCGTTCTATGGTATTATATTACGAGCGCATGAGTGCCGATCCAAATGTCTTGCCTTGTCATTACCTGCTTATTTCAGAACACTGAAAGCACGGTTCTGTTGGTCATTTTCAGTTGTCAGGAAATGACAGTTTAGGTCTTTTTTCATTGGTTGGCTATGATGATTGATGGAGACAGGTGGCTGTTACAGATGGCAATGTATCAAAGTGCGTTCATTGTAATAGCAATTCGGCGTATGACAGATATCAAACCTGGTATCGGATGCTTTCATGTTACAGAGCTTGAAATCAAGTTTTTATTCCCTATGGGTTATTGAAAGCTTTTTGGATTGTGACTTGGGTTTGGATGTTTTCATCAGATGATACATTATATTTGTATAGAAACTCACCTTTAAATCATTTAAAGATTTAATTACCTAGCAAAGAATGCAAACTAAACCATGAACAAATCTCTATATGCAGCACTTAAAAGCAGCAGCTTTATTGTCATATGGCCGAGCTTTGCAGTTGTGGAGGTTTTATTGGTTCCTATAAAATAGAATCCACCAGCAGCACACACCACAGAGAAGAAGAAAATCACTTTAGCGTTCTACACTTTTTCGCACTCTCGGATAAAACGCTCAGGCCAGGAAAACACCTTTGTGATAACAATTGCAGCCAGGCAGGCTAATGCACTTTGAAGCCCTAGTAAAGGCTCAGATGAAACTGGAGATTATTGCCATTTTGAGAGAGATCAATGAAGCTTTGCTAATAATTCACTGTAGGAGAACCTCTGGGGATGTGGTATTTATCTACAAATATCAGCTCTGGCCAGACCAATTGCAGTGTTCTCGCCTCTGGTGCCCACACTGGTTCAGTTGACCTAGTTGGTATTGAATGTTTCCCCCTGACTTGGAGGGAAATGATGGAACGAGTCGAGGAAGCAAAAAAATCTAAGATTGGGTCTAATGACATTATGTGTTTGAGCAAACGGGGACACGGTGCACTTGATGGTAAAGAGTTAGTTCAGGCACAAAACAACAAATGTGTGGAATTGTGTGCAGTGATCTTTTCAGTGGATGAGTGAAGCTGAGGAGCTACTGATTGTCATGGATTCAGAGTTTTTCTATTGTTCCATACATGCCAAAGATCAAGCTCAGTTCGAAGCCTGATCAAGAAAATTCTAATTTATGGATTGTAACACACTGTTGTTGTGTGGGGTGACGGTTGGCAAGGTCTCTCTAGAACCATTCCAATCCCAGTAATGAAAATGCCATCGGAGAGGGCGATGAGCTGCATTTGTACAGTTATAGCAGGATTTTGGACCTTTTTAAGTCAATAACGCTCTGTGCTTTTTGTACAGTTGGCATATAAGTCTAAAATGTCCCATTGAAATCAATGGAAGAGAGAAGCTGTTTCCAAGCAAACAACATGTTTATGAGCAACTCGTTTCTTGGGGTACCACAATTATGGGGATGTGGGTGTTTTAATAAACACACTTTTTTTTATTCAACTCCCTCAAGGGATTCCAGTCCACGACGCTGCACCTCAATTTCAAAACATGGCAGAGTTATAAAGATATTTTTAAAAGCATGAAAGAAAAACAGCATTTGGTCCTGCACTGTGGAGTTGTGGTTAGTGTCTAGGACATGTTTACGCAGTTGTGGAGGGTCATGTCAGTGTGAAAAAAAACTAAAAAGTTCCTGAAAATTTAAATATATATTTCACAAGATCAACACTAGGGCATGCCTTATAGTAACTATAGAGTAGTGAGTATGAATGTAGAAGGTGGGACTGCTTTAAATATATATATATACATGTGTGTGTTAACAGATGGTTTAATAATCTAACATACTTTTCACCAGTCTGCTTAATTGTATAATTAATACAAAAAACTGTGTACTCTTACAACTGTTCACAAGAGGTCAGAAATAAAACAGTCCCTCTGTTAAAGTCCACCTGCTCCATCTCTACTTTGTTGTTGGGTTCCTTTTCTCGGAATATTTCTGAGGATTACTGATGATTGACAGATGCTAATATAAACAAATCCTCCATTTTTACATCGAAACCTGATCACACAATTCAGAAAGATACATGTGGTATGCAACAGCAGTAGTGGCAGCTTCCAGTACTCACACTTTTCAGGTTTGTGTCAAGTTTATCCATAAACTATACGTCTCAGGTGACGTGTTTAGTCGTACCAATTATATTTCACATTGTTTGTAATTACCCTGAAAGGCATATGAACTCTCATCTTTAGATCATTCTCAGTTTATCTATAGCTCTACTTTAGGTTGAATGTAATAAATACACATTAATGATTTTGCTTTTCCACATGGCATGTTGCTAATATACTTGATGGGTTTGTGTTATAATGGGGGCACTTCTGTAATGACGGGGAGCAACAGGGGTTGTGCAGAGACAATTAAAGCAACAACGTGGAAAAATGAGTGTGTGTCTTTCATGATTTTCCTGATCTTGGAGCATACACTTTGTAGTCGTTAATTTAATTGCTGATATTCCCTGAATCCCAGAAGAATAGAAAGGATTAATCATCCAGTTCATTTCGACAAGAGATATCGCCTTAAGTGAATTGCAGTTTTACCAATTTAACCCAGTCTGCCCTCGAATGTGACAAGATTAACATTTTCAATTAGCAATACGTAATTGCCGCGTGTGCTGAGCGGCCGGCCCACATCCTCAAAGGTTGAGGGGCATTTGAGCGGCGCACATTCACAGATCTGATGCCCTCTCACCAATTCGTCATAAACAGTGCTGTGTTGTTTATGAGATGCACGAGAACAAATCTGGATTCGATGATGAATGATAGAAAGTGGCTCCAAGCATCAGCCCGAGTTTTGTAAGAAAGATGGTTTCTTCTTTCTTTCTTCAGGGCATTTGTGTTCATGAGGCAGAGCAGGATCAGCACTTTCTCTCCTGTCTGGGTTTTAATGTTTGAGAAGAAACTGATATTGATTTAATCAGGTCAGACTGTTGCTACAGAAACATTCCCTGCAAGAGAAATACCTTGAACTTCGAGGTTATGAATACTGCAGACGGACCTGTGTTAGCCATTGACTGAAGGCCCGTATGAATGAAGAGGCAGATGAAAACAGAGCGATAGGTGACTTCCCTGTGCATGCTAGGATCTAGGCAGATAGTGGGCCAGACGCTTTACCTTCATGGTGCTCACCATTGCATCGGTGTGATAATAGAAATGGTGCTTTTTCAAGCATCAGCAGGGCATGACAAGCCAGCACACACAGATGCTTTCTGTGTATGTTTCAAGTATTTTCTTGATAAAGGTTCCAAAAGTCTCCAGTGATGCTGTTTAGACTCAGCGGCCACTTTATTAGGTACACTTGCCGAACTGTTTACATGTAGACAGGGTCAAGACAATGCGCATCAGAATGGCGTGATTTAAGTGACGGTTGGTGCCAGATGTTTTAGAATGTTTTATATATACGCAATTTAGAAAATTGTATGCAATTTGGATTTTTTTTTTATGTATGCAATTAGACATGGTTTTAGACATGTGCAAGAAAAACCCACACTAATATGAGATACATGAAACTCCACTGTAATACAAAAAAATAGAACAGGAAGTTACATCACAGCAGGAAGTTAGAAGTTACATCTCAACAGGAAGCTACAAGGCTGCTAGCTCTCTCAGGGTTTTCCACCTCCTCCGATATTTTGTTCTCAATTCAGCATGTTTCTTTATTTGTTATCTGTTTAATCTTCTTAAACCTTGAACACCTTCCAGAGTCTTCTATAATGGGTATGTTAAATATTTCAATAACACCGCCCAGAGAGAGTTCGATCTGTGGGTAAATCAAGGGTGGCACCTCACAGGGGGAGTCAAACATAACAGAACAAAGAGTTGACTCTCTTCTCCATGTGGCCCAGAAGATCTGGTCACCACACACCACCTGGAAACAGACAATTAGGGGGAAATTGAACAAAAACGGAGTAATTATTGCAGAATTTAATCAAAAGCTTGGATGAGAACATTTTTTAATCTTGACATAAACTGAAAAAGTGGATCGGAACAGTAAATGTTAGTTCATTCAGGAGTTTTGAAGCTAAAAGGTAGAGCACCCTTCCTCCTCAAAAATAATAAATTAATAAATAAATTAGTTAATTAATCAAAAATAAGTTATTAAATAATATATTATTATTATTATTATTATTATTATTATTATTATTATTATTGCTGTTGTTCTTATTAAGAATAAATAATTAAGTAAATAAATAAGGGCGCCACGGTGGTGCAGTGGGTAGCACTGTGGCCTTCCAGTTACAAGGTTGCTGGTTTGAAACATTCTTGGAAGGAGTTTGCATGTTCTGCCGTGCTCCCCATGAATGTATAAATAAATAAATAAATTTGTCTGAGGGATATAATAAGATAAAAGATATGTTTAAAGTCTATGTTTGGATTTAAAACAAGTAAATGAAATGAAACAATAATTAGCATGTATTATTTCTCGTATTTTTAAGGAGAGCTTAAGCACACAGTTATTCAGACATGGAGCAGTAAAACGTGTGATCAAAACAAAGTTTTGCACAATCCTCACCTGTGTATTCTTTGATGCTTTACAATAATTAGAAACCATTTTGTCAAGTCCAAGCTACCGTTTACACTCAATTCGTCTGATCTTTGTCAAACCTGACCACACACAGCAACAGGGATTTGTCCAGCTGTACCAGAACACCATGAAACAAGGGATACCCTGAAAGGCCTGAGACAAGAAAAGAAGTTTCTAGGTGGCTCAGATTGGCTCCCCTTTCATGTGGATCCAAATTGGAGTCAGTGCAGGCAGGGAGGGGTGAGGGGGAGCCCGTGGTCCTCATTAGGCCGCTCTCTCTCTCTCTCTTCAGGTTGACCAGTCCCCAGGCCTGTAATGAGCTGGACATTATGCACAGCAGAGGAGAGAAGCAGGTGAGCCGCTTGTGTGTCAGCGAAACATCACATTCAAATGTTTCATAATGAGAGCCAAATCCTGGCCCACGATGGCCTATCTGACTGCACAATATCTGTGAATGATGCCTTAATTATATGAATTGACTCATCTTAGTGTTTTGTCGTGGTTCAAGAGATTGTGTTTCGCACTGCCCTGTTCCCCTCCCCCCTCACTGCCATCCACACATAATTTGTACGTTCTAGCAGCTACCGTTGGTGTAGATACACCACCGCTGTGTATACGGCATCTTTGTTATTAGACATTTTCAGAACCTTCTGGTGCCTTATATTGTATTCTAACTGGTAGCCTTAAAGAGAGTAATTTGCTTGCGTGGGTTACAGTTTTCCGCATATTTGTTGTGACCTTCAAAACAACAACATCTGGGTGAACCTTCACATTTCAGTTTTTGAAAGAACTCAGCTTATAGGTTGTTCCAAACTAACCACACATCTTCTATACTTGTAGCTTTCTCACATCTTTCTGCCTCTCTCTGTAATCCCAGACACACTCGATGACTGTGCCATCACTTCCTGCACTTCTTGTTCTTTATGGTGTTGACAGTTCTTAATAACGTTGGCTGTGTGTTTGGGGTCATTGTCCTGCTGCAGATAAATTCGGGGCAAACACATGAAGGTGTTACTGTCTGGATATGACTGTTCCTTACTCAATTTTAAGCCTCCTACACAGCTGTTTCTGTTTTAGTTGATTCCACATTTGATTGACATTGATAAATTATTAAACAAATACTATAATCCTACAAAATCCTGTAGGATTACTTAAAAAAGTAAGCAATCATTATTTACATTTCTGAAAGTAATATTTATTTACAGCATTTTTTACACCTGCCTGACTTCTGCTATATATTTATAATAAATATATGTACATTTATTATATTTTATATATTATAAATGCAAATATATGTATATTTTGTTTCCCAAGTAAAGGGGTTTAGACTGAATAGAGTGAATTTTAGTGAATTTTATTAAAAATGTGCTCGAATAATACCTCAGGAGGCAACAAACAGTTTATATTTATATACAAATAGATATTTCTAGGTTTATACAAAATTATTATCCATATTAAGCAGAGCACAAACAAGCGAGCATAAAAGCTAACAAAGAAGTTAAAAAACAGGGTTTATATAGAACTAGACGAGGAAGTGGGACATGGAGCCAATAGCAAGTCGATGGAAGGAGGAAGTGATGCAACAGGACGTGATGTCAATGATGATGGAAGGAGGTCTGATAAACACCCTATATATACTGAATTAAATCTGCAAGCAGCAATCAAAGAGCCCTCATACCTCATGCGTCATTGATCATCAGTGACCAACATTGTTCTTTTTAGGTTATGTGTTCAAGTGAGCAATGTTTAACCCCCCCCCCCCCCTAACAAAACAAAATGTGCAAATTAAACACTGAAAACCACAACATAAAGAACCAGATCAATGTCGAATGCTATACTTCCTGTGGCCACCTGAAGGCGCTATAACTTTGTAGTTTGCTATACAGATGTTTTGAGACATGGTCCCATAAAACACGTGGCAAGTTTTAAACTAGAGTTATTAACAACTTACATTTTACGACGCAATGTCGAATTTAGATGACCCTCGTACGCACATAGTTCCCGTTTAACATCTCGTATGCCTTAAGATAACACTGTTGGAGTTTGGAGGTGAACCGAAAAGATCTCTAAGAAGGGTTCGTTAAAGTATGACATGAGCAAAAGTGGCCATTTTTAGAGGTCTTCGCAAAATAACCGACTTCCTGTCGAGTTAGCACACTATACATGTTTGCCGAAATTAATTTGCATACAACAAATTGTTAAAGTAAGTACATTAGGTGGTGCTATTTAGCCATTTTTCAACGCTCACTTTACGAATCCCAATCAGACCAAAATCTTCATCAGTTTTGACGTGTGTGAGAAATTCTGTGACTTTTCAACACGTTTAGAGCCTCAAAAATGCGCAGAAAGCCACAAAAACAGTAAAACATTAGGCAATTACAATAGGATTCGCTCAAGGCCTAATCAACACAGTACGACTTTGGGTCATACGTAACAATATGTTTATTTAAGTGTGAATACAGAGATGTATAGTGTTATACACTGCAAGAAACCGTTCAAAATGATGTTTTAGTGAATTCTTAATCCAAAGAGCAAATCGCCCTGATAATTTTGTGAATTGCATCAAACAATTTAATCGAAATCAGACTTTAAAAATTGCTTCTTTTATGAACATTTTTGTTTGTTATAAAAATAAACCATATAGTTTAAATCATTGTGTAGTAAGCTTTGCTTCCTTTATGCTTCCTGAATAACTGAGAGCACTCAAAGGTGCCGTCTCTGTTTTATGTTAGATTGTAATAAATTAATCCACTTATTGAAACCCATTTCCATGACACTTTGAGAAGTATTTAGTTTGGAATCAATCGGGCAAAAGTGAGGAGCTTATTTGCAAGATCATAACGTGTCGCGGATTATGCTATGGATTACAACCGCTATAGAAAATCTTGAAACAACTGCTGAGCCGTGCAGAAATCTGATTGATGAGAACTTGTGTCTCTGGGACTGTGTGAAACTGAAAGTATGTTTTGACTTCATTAGCCTTAGAAGATAGACCAATCATACACAATTAATAAATCATTGCTAGTTCACTTAGTAATTAGTGATGGGAGTCTACGAAGCACCCAGTGCCGTGAGGTAATTAACGCACAGGAATCTTAATGAAGAAAAGTTATTCTAAGAAATACTCCAGCACTCACAGGTTAATTGTGCAGTTTAGTTATTAATGCAAAGCTATGACAGTAAGCAGAAAACAAAAGCAGAGAAAACAAGCCTCACTTATGCAGCGATGACTTCTGCCCTGCTCCATTGCTGCAAATTTGCTTCAATATTAGCAAAATTCTGCTGACAGGATGCAAGCTGTGAGCAAGGCTTAAAGTTTCCAGACACACACTTTATTATCGTGGAGGGTGTCAAAACTCTATCCCAGCACCATGTGTGCCGAGCGCATCACACACACACACACACACGCACACACACTGTACATATGCTGAGATAGATACTCACACATGCCATTTGCCAGGGAACCTTTGAAACAATAGGGAACATCATTAGCTCACCGGAAAGCCCTGAACATGGTGATTAGGGTACGAGAGCGGGTGTTCTTTCAAATAGTGCAAATGGAAAAGGCGATGCCCACTGGGATTGCTGCTCCACCTCTCAGTGTATTGACATGTAGAAAAAGGGATGAACCAGGGGAATAGACACAAGCTCATATCTCAGTGCAGCACTCTTCTAGGAGCCGATTACATTACCAGTCCATTCATCTTCACAAGATAATATTCAGATGACTGCGCTGGGTGGATTTACAAGTGTGGTTTCAGCATAATATAATGTTATTTAATTCTATAACTTTTTTTTAACTCTTAGAAGTCCCTGCACGCATTGGTGCGTCTGCCAGACAAAATGTCTGTTTTGAATTAGGTAGGTTTCAAAAAGGTTGCAGGTTTCAAAAAGGTTGTTAGTTTTGATTTTTTTTGTGTTTTAAAGCAATATTACAAGAATTAAGATACATAATTTGCAAAGTTATTCAAATATAAATTTGAGAAAATGCACAATTGTCTTTCATTTCCGTTTTACAGGCTCCAAATTGGTGCCATCTAGTGGCCAAAAGAAGGGATAACCCTTGGAAGTACAATACCTGTGATATGGCTTGTGTTTTTGGCACTAAAAAGCACAATGGTGCTTGGAACAGTGTGTAAAGTTTAGGAAAGGTTCTTTTTATTAAATTTTTGGATTGTTTTGACATTGTCTTTGCCTTTTTGGGGGATTTCTGTATTTTTATTTTGTCTCAACACTTTTGATTTTTGTTATAAAACATAAAAACTCTTCGTTGTCAATAAATGTTTGCAATGAAACAAATAAAAACTTGCTATTCTGAATTGCAATTTGTATTATTTTTTTTTTTTACAATTTCAGGATTGTTGTGGAATTATTGTGTAATGTAATTTAAATATTTGTAAAACAGAAGCTGGGGTTGTACTAAAAATATATCAAACATTGTCCCCAATTTTTTTTTGTTTTAAAAATATAAAGTAGTAAAACACTTAAAAAGACCCTAGACTTCTAAGGGTTTATGTATATTTAGTAAGGTGAGAATGATAAGTGATCACATTTAAGTTTATATCAAATAAAATGTTATAATAATTACCTTTATTTAATAAAACGCCTTGAAAGCGATGCTTCGCAAAATGTTCAACAGAAGGAGCATGAAATAAAAAAAATGGTTAGGCGTTAGTGTGTAATCATCAGAATAACTTGCAGTTTGACACTTTTCTTGCCATTTTCCTGCTTGTTTTGGCACTCAGTCTCAGGATGGCGTGGTCCAGTGGGAAAGTACAAAATCCTTTCCATTATGGTATAAAATATTAAATAAAAAAATGAAAGAAATTTTTCACTGTTTGAAAGACCATGAAAATGATCAGTTCTTAAATTTATTTTAGGGTTTATTTCAACAGCGAGAGACAGAAAAACATTAAATATATTCTGATGAGTTTATTAAATTAACTGGTCCCTTCACAAAATATGATTTAATATTTAGCCAGATGTTTCTTTTTTGTGTGTGTGTGTACGGTTTTCATACTGATAGATGAACCTTGAAACGCTCATTTGTTGCTTTAACTGTGTGTTTTGGGCCATTGTCCTACTGTTATAGCATTTTTGTATTGATATAAGTTGATAAATAATGTTTTTTGGGAACAAACTGATTTCATATTCACAAGGATATGTGATAGTGTACACGTTTTAAATTATAATTTTCTGTTTTGTCTCTCATTGTTGAAATACACAGTTTGTGCACTCAAAAGTGCATGGGCAAATATTTTAAATTTATTTTTATTTTGTTTGTTATTATTTAGTCTTTTTTTTTGCAAATGTCAGAATCCAGCATTTCAGGCTTTCCTCATAGTGAGAGAAATCAAAATTAGCGAAATCTACTGACATTGAGCTGAAATTGTGAAGAATTTCTTTTAGCGATTGCAGCTAATGATCTCTGGGTTTGTTGTCGTGCAGAGCAGAAGAGCAGTCAGAGCATTTGCCGAAGCATTGTAGCACTGCATTGTTAGAATGGGACCTAAAGAAACAGAATAACAAATTCCTGCTGCATGTCGAGCTCTAAATAATTTAGTAGGAAGCTGTCCACTGCTTGGGCTTGTTCGGTTTGCTGACAGCCATGTTTAATAATACTCTTATTTACTGACCCCAGAACTTATAAAGAAGCCCTTCAGAGAGGACCTCAACATTAAAGGGGTTTGAAGAATAAAAACTTTGTTATTGTTTCGGGGTTTTTGTGAATTCCACTGCTTAGAAAAATCAAATCTGCTGGACCTTAGTTCTGAAGACTGTTGTGTTTTGACAGTTTGGCATTCTTTGATCGTGTAAAGTTTAGGAATAAAGTTCACAATGAAACTAGAAGGGATCTTCTGTGCAGAATCTGCTGCGTTTTTCAAGTGAGATTTGTCTCTATGACAAAATATTCTGCTATAAGATGATGTGACTATGAATATATTTTCCCTAAGATACGGACAGGGAAGTTAATCAGAATTATGGGACCAGCGGATAGAATATAACTTTGATCCATAAAGATGAGGTGACATTTTTACTCCACCGTCTCATAATTTATTAAAGAAATGTTAAATTTGACATAATCGAGTCCATGAGATGAATAACACTAAATACGTTATTATATCAATATCTAATGTCTAACCTTATATCATTTTCATTGCTACACATACTTCATGAATTAATTCTTAAAGGAGAGATGATTTCTTTTCTTTTTTTTGCCGTCCGAGGGAATCCTTGAGATTAAATTTTGAATAAACCTATTCCTATTCCTGTCTGTAGCTGTCTGAGTACAAGGTCATTTTGCAATTCTGTGAGGTCTTTCATCCAAATTGAGTGATGCTTTAAGGTAACCTTGTAAATAGAAATTGTGAAATAAACAAGAAAATGAGGGGAAACCAACACTGTAATGGCAGACAGATATTGAACCTTACTCAACTCAGTGAAATTTGTTAACAAGTTTCAGGAGGAGCTATCAGATATGCCGGCCAATGTACAAATCAGCTTAATTAGAGCACGCTTATTAAAGCTAACCAATCTATCACCTTATGACTTCATCAAAGCCATCCCACCTCAACCGGGGGATATATGTCACCTTATCAGTTCACATACAGCTTACCTACTACATACATATAATAATAATAAAACATTTGTTACTTTACCATTAAGGAAATCCACACTATTAAGACTATAAATGACATGAATGATGCCTCTTTCTGTAGAATTTAGTGAAAAAAAATCACAGAATTTTCACTTTATTTTGGAATTTTTCAATGTGGACCTTGGTTGCCTCCCCCATATAAAAATAGGGTTAGATCGCTAAAAGTAAATTGTAAATAGAGTCGCAAAAATAGACGCAAACAAAATATGTTTTTGATTTGCAAAGGAAATGTTGGTTTTGCAAATTCAATTATGCTAAAATTTTGCAAACAGATATTTTTTTTTTGTTTATTATTACATTAATGATTTTACAGTTCTTTGTTTACATTAAAAAATATTTGTATTATTTTTGCAACATACGATGCAAAAATTTAGCAAATATGTAAAATATATTTTTGGCTTTCATTTTTGGGGGGGGTTATTTTTTAATTACTTTTTTTCCACATGATATGACCCTAAATTGATCCGATCCATTATGTAATAAGTTTAGTAAACTATCATAAACTATAGAGAAAAACTCCAATTGTATGTGTTCCTGCGACAGTGTATTTAAAAAGTTATTGAGGAGAATGCTGCAAGCCACCCTTAGTTTAAAATATGTTAAATTTACAAAATAAAATGTTAGATGTGTTTAAATATTGATCCTACCAATATAGTTTTCCTACCATTCGGCAGATTAAACACAAGTGACAATGGTGTGTAAGTGTGCTGAAATGAGCGCAGCCAATACAAGGAACCAATGTTTCCATTTTCAGTCAGACATCCTTACAAATCTGTAAAAGTGTTCACATGAAAGAGGTTGCAATATAGGTAAGAGCATCAATTTGTAAACATAAAAAGTCTGTTTATGTCTTGGCATGTGAAGTTTGTCTTAAAAGTTAATGTAATTAGCTTCAGCTGCTCAATGGAGCCAAGACAGACCCAGAGAAAGGAAGCGAGAGATTGATGTGACGGGGTCTTTTAATTGTAGTCTGAATTCCAGCAGTTCTCTTATAAGCCACAGGTCACTTTGCGCACCTCGGATCTTGTCAGACACACAGACTCATTTCCATTAAGTGTGGCCTGCACACAAGTCTGTGGTGAACAAAGGTTTAAATCCATTTAACTTCTCCGCTCTATTTTAGAAACAGCAATTCCAGCTCTGTCACGAGCCCGGCGGAATGACAGAAAACACTGCCTATCTAAATTAAAGATAATGAAAGATCATTCTGCGCCTACAAGCAATTGTCTGTGATGATCTCCCACATTCTATCTGCTCTTTTTTAGTTAAGAGAACATTGTATCGCCTGTAATCCCTCTGTGTAGGATTGAGCAATTAATGGTTTGTGGTGACTCCATTGAAAGACTCTCTGCTGAGGCCCACATTCTGCTATGCTCGGCCATTTATTCCTAAAGTTTGTGTTTAATCACCCAATCTCTACCATGATGGTTGTGACAGGTAATTTCCGTAATGCTGCTGACAGAGATGGATTACATGGATGCTTATTTGATCCAGTGCTTTTGTGTGGAGGTGATAAGACCAGGTAAGGGTTATCTTCGTATGAGTGCTGGCATGATATAGCCAGCTAATAAGTCCCAGGGTAATACAGTGTGAAAGATCAGGGAGTCTTTGAGCATGAAAGGAAAGGAAAGGTAAGGCAAGGCAAGGAAAGGATAAGCAAAGAAAGGAAAGTTAATGGAAGGAAAGGAAATCAAAAGCAAAGTAAGGAAAGGACAGAAAATGTAAGGTAAAGTAAGGAGAGGAAAGGAAAGGAACAGTAAAAAAGAGGGGAAAGGAAAGGTAAAGAAAAGAAATGTAAAGTAAGCAAAGGATAGAAAAGGAGAGGAAAGGAAAAGGAAAGGAGATTAAAGGAAAGGTAAGGAATGGTGATTCATCGGAAAGGAAATGCAAACGGGGAAGGGAAGGCAAGGCATGGAATTGAATTGAATTTTTGGGATCATGTAACCTGCTAAAACAATACACACCAATTTCTGGTCTTGAACATTTGGGAGTTAGGCAAAAAGTTCGAAAGATAAATATTTTGCATGTTAATTTCTTTAAATTTATGCCTTTGGCCGACGCTTTTAAATCGTTGAAAAAAAAATAGTTACAAGTTATTTGGTACTGGGGTCAGCTAATCAAAAGAAGTGCTCAGAGAAGAGGTTTCAGCTATTACCAGTCAATAGAGTAAACAGAGGAAAGGGTTTTTTCATGCATGAAAGTGCTCTTGAAAAAAATGAGTTTTTAGTTGTTCTTTAAAGCTGGTGGAGTATTCCACCAGCGGGGAATGGTCTCTGAGATTGAAACCCTACTTGCTGTTCATTTTGTGAGTGCAGGGTTCTGCTGTCGAGGCAGGAAGGTGGTGATCATGTGATTAGCATTTAATACTTAACAAAAACTCTAGTGGGGAGCTAGTAGAGAGAGAGGGTGAATGGGATTTCTTTAGAGAAAGGGCTCTAATAACATTCAGAGCAGCAATTTTAACTGTAAAAACCTGTTATTAGTTAACTTGAGCGGTCAGCTCCAGTGGTATAGAGGCAGTGACCGTAATACATAAGAGCAGTGGCATAGAGCTGATTTCAAATCAAAAGATTTCAGGTTATTTCCATTCTTTTTTTCTGTCATTCTCTCTCTCTCTCTCTCTCTCTCTCTCTCTCTCTCCATGTTTAACTCCATGTTGATGTCAAGTTGTTTTGCCTCTGTACTGGAGTTGATTTGACGGTCATGCACAAACAAGTGGATTTTATATATTAGACGGTTTATAGATGGAGATTTTGCTGTGAACAAAAAAGGATCTGAAACTTTTACCACTGTAAAGAGAATGACTCAAAGTTGTTTTTTGGGGAAGGTTGGTTTTTACTGCATCAAGTCTTTGGTCTGAGCTTTCAAGAAATGCCCTATGAGTGGATGATAGTGTGTTAAAGTATCTATACGCACGGCCTATACTTGTAATACATGCCCTCAATGGAATCCTGTTTCCTTGTCCATTATAAAAAGGAATCTAAACCAACTTCCACATATAGAAGATAATCTCTACCTCATTATTCCCTTCAGCATATTTCCTTTGAATAATCCTGTGCCTAATCCACGGTTTTCCCATTTGTTATTGGAAAGTAGTAGTAGTAGCCTTTATTTATTACATACACTGTTGCATGCAGTGAAATTAAGACCCCTCTGGCCACAAATAGACAAGGTGAGAATGTTGAGAGGTAGGATTTAAGAAAGAAACAGAGAAATGGGTAGACATTGGGTAAAGTAGCTCAAAAAAGAGCTTCTTCCGCACTGTGCTTCAGTAACACTGAACAATGAAACGAAGTTTGATGCATTCTACACAGATATCCACTCCTCATTGGAATGCACGGGACCACTCAGGCTTTACTTCTAGAGGTGTCTCATTGACTGGAATGATATTTAGTTGCTCGCTTTTCTTTTAAATTGGAATCACTGATGGAACAGTTGGAATATTAATGCTTTTCTGAGTCGTTTAGCATTTCCGAAGATATGGCAAAGCAACATGTGTCCCATTGTGGACCTCCTGTAGTGTTCTATCTTCTCTGTGGTGCATTTAATAATTGGTACTCATTTTCATTCCTGCCACCCTAGTAGTTCAGCAGCTGGGTAATTACTGCAAGCTAGCTTTAAGACAGAGCTTTGTGCGTATGTGTGTTTCCTCAACATGTTCTGCCCACTTCTTTCGAAATTAGATTGCACAACTCACTTATTAACACCTTGAGTTATTCGTAACATATAACATCAAGTTACATCATGTTAAGATGAGAATTGCAATCCTGAAGAAATGCTTGCGCTCGTGAAGTGAATTTATCTCTGTCCAGGAAGAGCTTGATCCCATTTGCCCCTGGGCGGCAGAGGGCTGAAATCTCTGGTCAAGGCCTGTCATAATAAGACACTGTCATGTTGTCCAGAGTTAATCTATGGGCTTCTAGTTAAGCTCATTGTGCTTTGCTTTGTAGACGTTCACTCCTAAAGATCTTTTCTTTCTTGGTAGAGCTGGAAAAAGAGGATGTTTCTTATCCATAACATAATTAATCAGGAGGCAGCATGCTCCCTCAATTAGCACCACAGGGAAAAGTGGAATTGGCCTCTTTTTGTATGTTGTGGCAGATTGAAGGACCTTTGCGGTGAGGCAAACAAATGAAGAAGGCTTTAATGAGCTTGAATTATGCTTGAAAATACAGTTATTTTAAGTAGTTGCTTTATTGATATGAAAGAACTTTCTGGTGATTAGAAATAGACGGCAGATAGGGACTGTTTACTACTGATGTTATTTACCAAATGCATTACAACAGAAATTGTGCCTGGGAAATTTGGTGAACCATACAATAGTCTCCATATCAGCTGAGATAAACACACCAGACTCCATTTCCCAGCTTCTAGTCGCACAAGGTAAAGCCATGCACATATAAACCAAATCAACTCCCTCTCTTACAGTCCAAGCCAACTTCCTCCCATCTACCATACAAAAAATAGTGTTTTAAAAACCTTTGGTGCTAGCATTTTTCCACCTCCTCCTCCCGCTTCTTTGTGCTTGGTTTAATAGACTTGTGGCGTTTTGTGAAAAAAATTAGACTGGCGTTTAATGTGGTTTGTGTGAAAGGCCCCTAACAATTCTACAGGTAATCATGGTTCATCATACATAGGTACAAGTAAACGAAGAAGGTTTCTAGTGATGCCTACAATTATTAGTACAATAAATATCTATAGCAATTATGTATTTTATTTTATTATATTTTTAATTTTAGACAATTATGGCATCAGTTTAAAAATGGTGATTGTTTTGAAAGCCTTTTGTGGAAAGATTTTACTGGAAGAAAATGGTATTGGTATCCCAGTACTGTTTAAATAATATCACTGTTTTTATTGTAAGAGAAAAGCAATGACAGTGTTGTTGAAAAACCTGAAGGCAGATTCTGTTTCAGAAACAAACATGGCAGCTGCTCATTCTAGGTCATCAGGGAGAATGCAGATCTGAATATTTCACCGTGATCATAACTCATCAAAAGTTTAATAGTCTTCACTGAATTGTTGTCATAATGAAATAAAATCACATGGATCTCTTTGAATAAATGATAATTCAGTGACTATAAGTAGCCCTGCCATTATGTTCGGTGTATGCCTTTCTTTTCCGGAAGTTTATTTGCAGAGAGCTTTAGTCAGTGTGTGATGTCTGTAATGGTTTGGATCAAGATTTTGTTCTGTCAAATCTCATAAAGCATCATGAAGGCAAAGGCAGTTTGTTTGCAGTACATTCTAAAAGTAACAGAAGAAACGCAACCATCTGTCCTCGTTTTACTCAGACCGACTGACTGAGGAGTTCAGCACAAGCATCAGACATTGTGATATAATTTGCCAGCTGCTGGGTTTGCTGCCGTTTGAATTGCAGGTGACATGGCGCACTAGCTGTGTGAATGAGCAGGGTGTGTCTCAGAACAGAGGCTGGTGATTACACGAGTGCCGTCTCTGGAGACGCCTACTCCTCCGATTGTTGCCTACCTCATGCTGCCACTTAAATGAAGGCGAGTCCCTCCGGAGGGCCTTTGCTCTTTTGCAATCTTCATAAGGAAGTGGGAAGCTAATTAATGATATGCTAATGACTTCAACGCAGCATCCCTTTGCAAGACTTTCTTAATATTGATGTACTAGGTCCTGCTGTTCTGTTATATTGTAGATGAAACACTGGTGGAAACCGAATCCGTTCAATGTGCCTCGTTTCCTTATTTTCTATCTTCTTTTCAGAAGCATTTCATTAGTAATCTCCATTAGCTCCTTGACTGGGGATTGCTTTATTCAAAATTGAGAGTTCAGTGTGCGCTGTTGAATCCCCAGTCTGCCTGATATTCTACTCAATTCAATTTTATTTATATAATACTTTTAACAATGGCTTTGTATCAAAGCTGCTGATAACGGTTACGCTTTAGAAATGGTTTAATTCAGTGATGGAGTCACTGAAAATTCTATGGTTTGTGTTTGCTCTTGGTGCAAGAAATCTGTCTCTAGTCAAATGTTTTATATATATATGTAGGATATATATATATATATATATATATATATATATATATATATATATATATATATGTAGGA
>SRMA01025593.1:224304-272302 GCA_007224835.1 Danionella cerebrum
GCAAGATGGCACATGTGATTTCTTTGGGGCGCTGGGACTTTTTTTCATACGGTGTGCATTTTTTGAAAGACTCTTTAATTTTAGGCTGGCTATATTTTTTTCTCGCCACTTGCCCGTGCATATTTGCATACTACTGACTTTGCCTAACTTTGTGGGGCGGTCACGTGACAAAAGAACGAAATGACCCGGACTTGCTGAAAGACCTAATCTTTCGGAGAGACTCGCAAAAAAACCTAATCTTTTCGGGTTCCGGCTCATGGCCGCTCCGTAATGTTAACCAATGCAGCATGAGCTGGAAAGAAAAAAGACCGAAAGGACCCGGTCTCGCTAAAAGAACGAATCTTTTCGGATCCCGGCACTATAGGGGTCACGTGACAAAAGTGCTAAAGAAGCCAGTCCTCCGGACTGAGTGCACGGACTGCACACGTTAACGTCAGAGTGAAGTAATTTTGTGTCGAACAAAAGAGATTTAAATCTAAAGAAGACAGATCAGAGTTTGGGTAAACCAGACTAAAAGACCCAGGTAGGCTTTAGTAATATATTTATATTCATTTTAAATTTAGCATTATAGTTTTGTCTTATTTGTAGTGTGATTCGCGTTTGTGTATAAAACGCTAGTAGATGTGGAAGTACACACAACATTTATTGATATTTTAGTAAAATGAACTAAATGACTCGAAAAAAGATCCGTTCATTTTACTGAACGAGACTCAAAGAACCGAATCCGTAAAATGATCCGAACTTCCCATCACTACTAGCGTAAAGCATGTCGCAACAACGTAAAGCGTCCCGTCGCAAAATCACAAGACGGAGTTTCTTTGCGAAGAAGTTTTATTCTTGATTATCACTTATATAAAGGGTAGAGTATGCATTGCATAGCCACAAGACATTATCATACATTTGTCATAGCCTATTTAATGCAATATTTTCTTTAGTAATTGATAAAATTAGGTTAGAAACGATAGAAACGATAGAAGAGAAATAGGACGATAGACACTTTTCAATCGTCCCCACGATATATATCGTCATATCGCCCAGCCCTACGCTCACCTCACTACGGTCTCGTGTTTGAGAACACTTTGGCTTCTCTGTTAAAATACATAACGGGGATAGACGAGTGGATAAATGTAAAGTTGTATGCCGACATTGTTCCACGGAGATCGGGCAGGCAACACATCTAACATTTTCTACTGCTGGAGATATTGTCACTGCAACCAGATCTATGCTCTCTTCAGAAAATGTGGATAGGTTAATCTTTTTAGCCTAAAACTTGAATAGTTAGTTTTGTTGATATATAAGCTGAAGCTGTTGCTAGTGTTAAAAGTTTTCAGGTCCTAACTAGTTGCAGTATTTCATTTTTTATTTAATAAAATGTGTTTTTCTTTATAAAGAGTGCAATTTATTTAAAATATCACCCAAATGTGTCACTTTTATATATTTTATGCAAGAATTCTATTGTGTATTGGCAGCTTTTCAAAATAAAGATTATGTAAGTTTTTATTTTTTTGTACCGAACCGAATTAACCGAACCGAACTCTCCAAGACACTGTAGCGAACCGAATACAATTTTAGCGTACCGTTACACCCCTAATATATATATATATATATATATATATATATATATATATGTGTGTAGTTTTATCACTGTAGGACCGTAATGTAGATTAGTTTTTTTAAGGCAGAGGCTATAATTAAACAGTATTCAAGTGACATCTAAGGGTCTAATAATGGTTTTGTCAATCAATTAAAATCATTAATTTAATTTAACAAATGTCATTATGTAATTAGCCTAGGGTGCATGTTGTAGATGTGTGGGAAAACCCGATCTCTTGAGGAAAATCCCACACCAGCAAATCCAGTTAACATTGGGAGCTACATGAGGAAGCTAGATGCTACTGCAGCCAAAAAGGCATGGCAAGTGAGGCAGTTGGCTTGCAGGGGCAATCAAGCCAGGTAAACCTAGAGATAGTTTATAGCCTGCTCAACTTCGGAGATACATAACCTAGACCAGCAGAAAAGCCTTAGTTTCTTGAGCATGAAAAAGCTGGTCACCGGCAATAACCTGGGAAATAAAGCAACACTGTTAGAGCAGCGAAGAAAAATGACCATTACTCTTGTTACCTCTGACAGGAAACTTTTCCATTGGATTGCACTGTTCCCCAGGTTCTGATGAGACTTTAGTGGGCTTCTTTTAGACCTTGCTACATGATTCTACTTCCACTCTATGATATTGTAAATTGCACAGAAATGCACAACACCACCATGAAATAAAGAAACACGGAAAGGTGTAGGGCTTTGCCGTAAACATTTTTTATGTTGTAGATGTGTTGGATTGTACAATAATGAATGGCTGGCTCATTTATGTTTCACACACTGTATTGATGCATACAGTAACTATTCATTTCAGCCAACCAGTCAGCAATATAGCGTTGCCTCACACTTTCCTAACAATGGAAAGTATCACCTTAGCCTGACTTAATCTGCTTTTAGAACCTCATCCAAATGGGTATGGAAAAATCACCAAATCCCTTGGAGTTGAGATGTGCAAACTGAGACGAAACAGGTCTGTGGAAAAGCGCCATTAATGATCAAAGTATCAGCAGACGCTTTGGTGTCATTGATGTCTCAGTTGGAGATTTCAGATCTGCTATCGGATCTATGATATAATGGCTGATGTGAGTGCCCAGATGCCAGTAAACACACCAAAAATTTCTTCAATTTGTCACAAAAAGTCATAACAACATTTACACCCACTGACTATGTCACTGCCATCTGTGACTGTAGATGCCAATCTGGCGTCAATAACTGCCATGATTACTTCATGTGAACTCTTACACAAACTCTCTTGTACGCTGCTTATGTATGAACTCTTAAACCACTCACAAGACAGTGGGATAGTGTTGGTGGGCGGGGCATCAGAGACAATGTTTTTTTTTTTTTTTGTGAATGGGCAACCACAGTTACATTGTTATTATTTTTGGTGAGACATTAGCTGCTATTTCAAAAAAGACTGAACACTGCGATTGATTCGAAATAGACCCTTTTTTTAGTGGATCATCGATGGAACCAAGCTGGTTTAAAAGAATGCAAGGAAAGATGCTCATTGTGGTATTGAGAATCTTTTATTACACAACGATCACTATGGTTTTCAAACACTAACATTTTTGCTCCTTCTCACGCATCATTAACATTTTATTAATTGCATTATGATGACATTAAAATGTATTTACATGAAATCTTTAGTCATAAGTTACGTAACATTTGAGCAGGCCTCAGTAGAGCTGCAAAATCTCTCCTCTAATTGTTTAAATGAGAGCACTTACAAGTAACTGGAACCATTTGATGTCATTTTGCCCTTTTGGATGGCTTTTTATTAGGGCTATGAATCTTTCTTGGTGTGTGGAATATCTTTTAACTCACTGAAATCAAGACAGCGACATACTCAGTGGTGCGAGAATTTCACCGCACCACATATTAAGCGGTTAATTAATGGACTCCTGTCCAGGCCCCTCAGTCGGATCTGTGGTGGAGGAGGCCAGCGTGTCAGCTCTGATGGATCGCGGATCCGTCAGCTCTGAGGCTTTTCCTGTTGCTCGGTGCTGAACCGTTACTGCATGTGACAGCCCCTGGTCCTGTCAGAACGAATCGCCCCCTCCTCATGAGCAAAGCAGCGAAGGAAAGTGACACGTTAATGGAAGCTAAAGCACTCTAATGGCAGCGCCTGGTGAAAGCACGGGGAAGCCATCCACGGCGTTTGCCCCAGCTCTCTAAAACGTCGCTCCGAATTGCCGTCTGGGCGTAAAGTGTTCTCACCCTTACCCTGTCCCTAACCCTTCCCCTCTCCCTGTTTGTACAAACGTCCATTTAGTGCATTGTTATTTTTTATCCCCCTAATACAATATATCAGCTCTGGACCTTTGGGGGTTCGATTATGAGCTGGAGAACTAATTGGTTGAAAAACACTTCAGCATTACTTGTTATGATTTGTGCACCCACAAACATCTAATTAGCACTCTACTGCTGGCCTCCCATCTTTTCTGAGTGTTTGTCGTCTATTTAAAGGATGTTCTGTTTCCATGGTTTTCCTATATAGGAACACTGAAGGAGGGAAAAAGTCTGAAAATAGACAAAGAAGAAAAGACATTTTTTTAGACGCACGTTTTCACAGAGGTGATTAACAGTGAGAAGGGATTGTTTTTGTTGCCAATTAAAAAGACAGCATAGTCTTAATGCACTGAAATGAGTGCAGATCAGCAGCTGCTGTCAAGCCAAAGCTGGGGGTGGACAGCCAGCGTCTCTGCAGCTTCTGCTCTAGGTAACCAGCTGTGTGGAGGTGCTAAGGATCGCTTGCCTCGTCCCACCCAGTAATCAATTTGCAGGCCCCTAGTGCAGACAGGAGCAGGGTAACAAACGACTAGCATTTCGGTTTCTTCCACACGCACACTCAAGTGCTAATGAAAGGCAGTCTCAGCTGCCATGCAATCTGCCTGCACTCCTCATTGCCCCCAAAAGTCCCCCATGCATTTGGGTCTATTGTCTCTGAACCGCCGTATTTTAGCTGCAGCCCCATCTGTTTGCGTAATTACTGTCATGTAAACTGACTTTTCCAAATTGTACGATGTGCACAGTAAAAGAGCAGCAAGGATTCTCTGATTAGCCTCCTGGCGCTGATCATCACTGATGTGGCAGTTGACAAATCAGGGTTTTAAATTCCCATGCAGACCATGGTCACACAGACTCAACGTCCTTCTGTTTGTTGAATTGACAGAATCTCTCTCTTCAAGTCACTCGTGCTCTTTCTTATGAGAATGTGCCCACATTCTCCACCACCATGACAAACAAACAGTGCTATTTACAATGAGTTTCAGCCCTCACGATTTGAATGCTCAGCTAGATAATGGTTGAAAAAATAAAAAATAAATAAAATAGACAGTCTGGCATCCATTACCATTATGGGATGATAATGAAAAGTAATCCTAACGATACCAAAACTGACACCCTGCAATCCAGCTCTGTGTGACTTCATCAATCTTCCCTACATGTTCAGTACCTGCTGCGGTCCTGTCAACTTCCTGACATGGGGTGGAGGCAGCCAGTCCTTCCTTATTAGTCTGTCAGCAATGGTGATGTCCCGGCTGCAATAGAGCCCAGGCCTGTAGCTCAGCACCCTGTTACTGAAATACACCCAACCTGATACCAAATGACAATGTGGCTAGCACTGCCAAAGCCCATTTACTCAGACACTTGGTAGAATACAAACACACCAAAAGTCATGTTGCACCTCTGCTGTGGCCTGTAACATCTGAAGGATGCATCTGTTTTTGTCAAGTGCATTCGGTTTATTATATTGCCATTATATTTTTTTGTGCCATCAATGTGATGTTCAGTGCAATTTCGTTCAAAAATGTCACTATTAGGTATTGCCTCCATTTCCACCATCTCTATCAATAACTTTGTTTTTCCGTTGATATGCATCCGGGAGCTCCCTGTGTCATTAATAATTTAAAAAACATAATGGAAACAACCAACCATGTCCCCTTTTAACAGGAGAGTCAATTTGCCACAGTGTGGTGGGAAGTGGACTGCTTTTAGAAACACAAATCACTGGAAGGGATTTGCATTCTTGTTAGCCATATCTAACTAATAATGCAACAGCAGAGCTGCAAATTAGCAGTAGTAAAGCAACGTAACAATTAAAGATTAGCCTCTCACAAATAAATAGTCTCTGAATGACCCTTTTCAGAATTTTACTGCAAGTTCACTTTGTCAGTTACCAAAATATTTAGTCCAAACTGTTCAAATTTTCAGCTTGGAGAACTTAACAGTTTTCATTCCGATTTATTAAGTGGCAAGAATAAATGCATTTTTAAAGGGTGCCAATTATTGACAGTGCCAAGAGTCCATTTTACATCCAGAAAAACCCACAAATTGTGGCCCTGCATTTGTTCTTTAAATAAAATACATGTAGTCTTTTAAATAAAGACTGTACACAGACTCTATTGGTAACTCTATTGATCAAGCTAGCACATATCTGTTATTATAACGACCATAGAGACTTATGATGTAAAACTACGAAAACCTTTAAGCCTTACCTATGCATTTCCACCATAGTCTCGTCTAATGGCTGCATGCATGCTCCATCGGCTCATGGTGATACTGACACCTATGTAATACACTTTGATTTTTGTTTTTGTGTGTCTGTGTGCGTGTGTGTGTGTGTGTGTGTATCATTGATAGTTCAAGAGAGAAAGTTTTGCAAATCCATTCACTGTATATAACACGGACAGAGTGTCAATGATGTCACCCATAGGTTTCCAATGAAGGCTTTTCCTCCTCAAATTCGGTGTTGCCAGTTTTCTCCATCCTTAGATATGTGTTATTTAAGAATAATCAAAAATGGGCAAAAGATAGAAATAGGTGGGACATTGGTATAATGAAGATACCTGATTGGTCATATACAGTCAATCAAGAAACCGTGTAGTCAAAAATAATCAAGAGTGAAAGCTGGAGGTTGAGGCTTGGGCAATCCGAGCACGAGAATGGTGCTTATTTATGACCTCATCATATACAGCCACTCAGGTTTCATGGGGAGGGGGCTGGGTGAACAAATGGCTGGAGGAAATATGTAATATGCTAGTTTTAAAACATCATCTATAAAGATAAAGCACATATTTCTGAACATTTTGAGTTTAATATAAAACATATTGTGAATTTGGTGATTTTGATGTTATACAAATGAAAGTAATGGTTATAAAACAAAAAAGAGTGATTATTTTTACTTAATTGGTTCTTTTCAATTAAGGGAGGGGACAACCTTTTAAAATTGAGTTGAGAACTCACTCTTAAAACTGTTGAGGTTGGTTGTAGTGAAGCAATACAGTAACTTAATTATATTCAAACTAAATTAACGTTTGTACGTTAAGTTATTCTCACTCGTTTTAAGCTCTATTCATTGATTACTGACCAGATTCTCCTAGATCAGGTGGAAAGATCAAAAATAGCGCAAAGACAGATTTTGGCTGTTTCATAATGTCAAAGACTGGTCCCAGGTCAGATGCTACAGTTTAAGATGTGACTGCCTTTGTAACATGGTGAAGTTCAGAAGTACACTCTGCAAAACTATTATTGTAAACAGTATTACACTACCATTGATGCAAATAACAGACATTTAAAGCGACTAAAAATGAACAAAAATCCTTTTTTCAAGCTAATTACTAAAAGTGCTCAATGAAATTTTGTCATATTCAAAACTTAATATTTTTTTCTGGTCATTCTTTAATTAATCTGCGCATGTACCGTTACATCCTCTCGTGTGAGTGAGCCTGTTTTGGTGGAGCAAATAATATAAATCAATAATGCTACGGCTCACTCGACACAGTTCCAGCGGTTCCCAGTGGATTCTGTGAAGTCTTGCCCAGAGTTATTTAAGGTTACGGTTTTACACCGAAATATAAAATGAGAAAGTCTATACCAAAACAATGAATGATCTGTTTTATACAATGTTCTCATTTACACAAACACAAGACATTCCAAGCCAACATCACTTTCTAATAAAGATCTCAAATCAGGTATTTAAATAATTTGGTCCAACATCTTTTTATATTTTGTTTACCACCAAATGAAAAGTCTCAAAACATCACAAATAAATAAAGCTGTTAATGTACTTTCTATATGTTTTAATGTGAAGAAATACTAAAATTAAATCCTTAGGTCATCACTTATTTCTGGATGATTGTTTTGTCAAATAGTTTATAAGCATCAGAACTTCTTATCTGTGGTCTGATCTGTGAACTATCCCTTCACATCATTATAAATACATAATACCCATCACTCCAGCAGCTGTGTTTATATTGCTTCAAAAGCAATTGTCATTTTAATTTTATGCGATATTTAAATAGAATTTAGTTTACTTTCAGTTGTTTTAGAGTAAGAAATAGTGGCAATAGCAATATTTTATGGATATATATGCAAATACTAAATACTAATACTAACACTACTAAAAATGTGAATTTTTATTAAATATTTTTTTAAAACATGTACTATGACAAAGTATGTTTGTAAAAAGAAAAAAAAATAGCATTCTGTTAAAATAAATGTATTGGTTTAATTTGATGTAGACACCAATATTTTCATTATTTATTTTATTTACCTGTAAATTAAAATTTCACCTGTCAAAAAGTCCAGAATTTACAGATGTTTTTTTTTTCACTTTGCAAAACTTCTAAAAACCAGCTACAAAATGTAAAAACCACTCTTGTAAGTATACAATAATTCAGTAAGCTGATATTTCCAGCCATTATTAACTGTCGGTTTGCATTGGTGTCACTTTCACACTGAGCCACGCCCCCTTCATGTAGAAACTGTAAAAAAGTTTAATACAAAAAAAAGTTTATTGTGATAATCACATGCTTAAATTTAAAATAATAGGACTATAATCCCCATGAAATTCTTTGGACATTCTTGATTTTACGCAAAACAAAGAGTAAAGGCACAAAAAAAGCCTCAATGCGGGGTTGTACTTTAAAGTTGAACTTTGCAGGGACGTTAAAGACATCAAATTAGCATTTCTGTAATATGTTAACAGGTATCTATAAATCCTTTTATTATAATATTTATTATTACTAGATAAGTAGTTTGCTAGCTAGACTTTCTGTAGTTAACCCTGTCACTTGCTTAAGGGTCACCAACAAGAAAAATGGTCTTTCAGCCACCATGTAGCCAGCTAGTGGTGCCAGTGATTGTTTATGTCTTGTTTGGCTTAAGATACAACAAAGAATTTCATGTTTAAGTTAAGTTGCTAACCATGTAAAGATGCAAATCATTTCATCCACAATTAGTGAATATGGTCATCAAGCGTCTGACTTATCAAATAGGAAATGGTGGACATAAATTCAGGTTTCAGCTCCTAGATTCCAGTTATTTCATCAAAACGCAGCCGTCCATTTGCTTCTCCTTTCTCTCAGCAGTCTTTGGAATGGTTTCCCTGAACGCTTTGAAAATCAGTTCAAGCAGTCAATCGCACAACAGCTGTAAACTTACATGAAAATTGTTTTTGCCTCTCACTCTGCACCCATGCTCTGATGGCATGCGCATGCACTCGACACAACTCTATCCCTGCTAACGCTCTTTATGAATTTGGCTTAATGTCTGGTCTTCCATGCCATTGAGTGACAAAAAGAAAAAAGCAAAACATCCACTAAACCCCTGTTGCATCCCTCCACCACCCTCCCCCCTTTCTGCCCATCACAGAAAGACCAATAACACAATGTACACAAGAAATGTGAGAGAGAGCCATCACTGACAAACAAAGAGATAAACGAGGTTTCTCTCCCAATCTCTCAATATTCAGTCCCAGTTTATTTATTCAGTGAAGGCGAAGACAACAGACACCCTGCAAAGGGCAGCCATGCTTCATCACATGTCAAAGGCACAGTGACACACGGTAAAGAAAAAAAGTACAATCTGGAACCCAGCGCCGGACCACTGCTCATCTTATATTATATATTTTTTTACAAAAATGATGTACTGGTTGACGGCCCAGTTAATATGTTGTTCTCTGTTGTATTAAAAAGGAAAGAGGGGGGAAAGAGTGGGGAATGCTGGAGAAAAGGATTGCGTCTATGGATGGGGAGGGGAAAGAAATAGTCTTGCCTTCAGGCTATGCGTAGGGTGGAGAAGAAAAAGAGTAAAATGGAGCAAAGCAGTCTGCTGCCCTCTCCATAATACATGTCTGCTGGCTTCTCAAAAGCCTGTTTTAATTACGGCCCCTCGTGCATCATAGAAAAACATTGATTTTTATGACTCTGCTCTTTTAAAATAACAAGGATAAGAAATCTTCTTATGCAGCCGTGAGACACCTTAGGTTGTTCCAGGGTGCAACGAGGAGGGGAAAGGATTAAAAAGGAAAAGCATGAATAATTTAAATTATTCACCCTCTTTTTGTGTGTTTACCTTGGTCAGCATGATGGTTGAGTATCAGTTGCAGTCAATGAATCAATAAAAAAACAACTCTGATGCTGATTAGAAGATTAAAAACATAACTTTATATAAAATACATAGATAATGAGATGGACCAAGCACACTAAAAGCAGAACTTTAAAAAGCCATATTTTTTTTATTTGGAAAACCTTTCGTTGTCAATAGTTTGGACAAGAAGTATTTGATCCCGGGAAAAATATGCATCAATATTTTATGGAAGGTATAAGTGGAAAGGTATTTGACAATTGACGAGAGTATAGTAGAATCACTAAATAACTGGAAATCTATCTTAGTTTGGGGCTCCACACAAGAGTTAAGACTAAAGTCACTAAAAAAGTACTTGCAAACGTACTAATCTGCAAAACACCCCTGTGCAAGGATGCACAGCCTGTTTGAAGTTTCATAATAAACATCTGAATGACTTAGAGGATGACTATGTGTTTAATGTGTAAGACTTTGTGGCTGTTTTCTATTAGAAGGAGAGGACAGCTGCTCCATGGCAAAGATAAAATGGGTGGATACCATCACCTTAAAGCTGAGGGCCTCCATTAGGGAATTGGAAATTGGTTTTGAATGGTTTTCCAGCATGACAATGACACAAACAGTGTTATCTTTAGAGAGTCTCCAGACTTTACTCTCATGGAATATTTGTAGGAGCTGCAGGATTCAGCGTCTGAACCTTAATGACTTAGAAAGAATTTGAAATGCATTGTGGATCTTGATGAGAGTGTTGTGCGAAGATGAGCCCTATATTGAGGTGTTTGACATCAATTGTGTAAAACAGGGGGAGTAAGCATGTTTTGTGGGTGTTTTCTGCTAGAAGGAGAGGACAGTTGCACCACACCAAAGACACAATGGACAGATAGCATCAAATTAAGGCTGAGGGCCTCGTCAGCCAATTGAAAATTGGTTTTAATGTGTTTCCCAGCATGACAATGACAAAAACACAAAAACATGGCAACAAATGAGCGATTCAAGAAGCAGCACATTAATCTCTTTAATGTGACTTTAATCTCAATGAATATTTGTAAGAAGCTGCAAAATCCCGCTTCAGAACCTTCATGTATTAATGTATGAATTGTGGGACAAAATCCTGAGATGTGTGCAAACCTTGGGCCTTGTGTATGAACATCACGTTTGGCATGTGGTCATTTTCTGAAGTTTGGTTTATAAACTCCTATAAATGAAGTGAGGCAGCACGTTAATCCTCGGCTAAGTCTAGCACTGACCCAGGACCTGTGAATGCACCGCAAAAACCAGACATACAAAAAAAAAATCTGACACAAAATGGAAATAATGCACGTCAAGTTTTTAGTAAAGATTTAGTTTTTTCAGTCTTTATTTATTTATGGAGAGGAATGTTTCAGATAGACTTGAAATAAAGATAAAAAGCAAAAGATACGGGAAGACAAAAGATATAGCACTAGCCCACCTAAGCTTGCAAATAAAATGATATAATTGGCCCATAAACCCCTAACGTTTTGCTCTCATGTCAGCAGTTTTCTGAACCTGTAACATTGACTGCATTAGACAAATGTTTCCTTTTATTAGACAAATTTTCTTCTTTTACTAACAGCAAAAGACAAGTCCCAAATGAAATTTTCTGTCTTTCTAAACTGCTGCCCAAGCTCTGTCCATGTTTCTCAGAAGTTGCATTTATTGCTGGATTGTGGCATGTTTCTAATTCATGTGTGCTCATTATCATATTCAAATCTATGTAAATGAGGCTGGAGATGGGGTGGAGTGTTCTGCTTGTGTATGTTCGCTCATTTATGTGCATGCAAATGTACATATTATCTTTCAGTTTCATTTTATAGTCCCCAAATCAGTTCCATTAGTGTCTTCTAGTGGTGAGAAGAAGGGATAACCTTTGAAAGTACAAGAAATGTGATACGGGCTTGTGTTTTTAAAAACCTTGCACAAAACAAAGCATAATGGCAGAAAAAGTGCTTGGAACAGTGTAAAAGGTTTAGGAGAGGTTCGCCTGGTTTTTAGTACAATTTTCACATTGTTTTGACCTGGTCTTTACTTTTTAGGGCGATTTATGTTTTTTATTTTGTCCCGACAATTTTTATTTTTGTTATAAAACATAAAAACTGTTCAATGTTTATTAAAAAAAATTGCTGTGAAAAATATGACTTTTTTTATATTTCAGGTTTGTTGTGGAATTCTAGTGTAATGTAAATAAAAACTATTTGTAACAAAAAGAAGCTGGGATTGTACTAAAATTAAAATCAAGGATCGTGACAAAAACTGTTTCATGGATAATTTATTAGAGTAAATTGTAAAACTTACAAATTATAAAGCTTTACTCTGGCAAGTAAAATGTAAAGAGTGGAATTTTTCTTATATTGTAAATATCCTTAGCATATGCAGTTAAGGAACTTTAGGAGAATGTGTCTTTTCCTTCAAACGCAGCCCTGTTTCCTTGGAGAAGTGTATCGTTATTCCAAACTTCTGATTGTGCATCTCTGAAATATAAGCCTCTGTGGCTAGATGTAGTTGTGGGTTAAGGAAATAAGCAAACACGTCAGAAAAATCCACTAATGTGCCTAATTATGTTTTTAAATGTAAAAACGTTTACACACAAGAAAAATTGGAGAACCCCCTCCACCGTTAAAAGTGAATGCGTGATTTTGAACTGGCCCCCGCCCCGCATCTCTCCGCCACGGAGACTGGGATGCTGCTCAATGAAACAGACGGTGCGCAAGGACTGCTCTGACAGCGAATGGAAAGAGAGAGATCCACTTTAACTTCACCTCTCCTGCCTCCTGCTGATGTTTGCCCGCATGCTTCTGTGAGAACCTCCAGAGTTTCCAGAGTGTTTACAAGGACTTTACGCACGCGGTGTTTTCGCTCACCTCCGGGACCCCTCGCGCGCGCGCTTGTTTGTTCCCGGTTGCGCACGCTTCGTGGCTGCTTCAAAGCTTCCGCGGCACTTCCGATCCTGCTAAGGCAGTCTCTGAAAGTCGGTTGACGGGACAGGACAAGCGGACGCGAACACGATGCAGCATCCCCTGACGGGCGGACCGTGCGTCGCCCTGCCGAACGTGGACATGTGTCCGCAGCTCTCCTGTGCCTTGACTTTCATGTACTTACAGCAGGTGAGTGACGGAGCGAGGCTCCTCTCCGGACCCGCGGAACCCGCTGCAACAAATATGCGAAACCGTGCTGTGGCAAGCCGTTTTAACATCTCTTTACACCAGTTCCTGCTTTAGTGAATCTGGATACGATCCCATGCTTACAAAAACAATATGTTTGAAAAGTTTAGTTCCAAAATCTATAAATGTTAAATTAAGAAAAAAGGAGTACATTTCTAATTGTAAGTATAGTCATATTGAGTGTCCAAAAAAATCAATCAACTGTACAATTTGAAAGCAATTCGATTTTTTTTCCCCCAAAATATTTCACGTAAAATGCCATACATTTATTCCATAAATATGAAGTACTTTTTTAAAATGGCAAAAAACAAACAAACTAACAAAAAAACTGTTCTAATAAAAATGGGTGAAATTCATCTTGTATTTTTAAAAATCATTCAACTCATTAATTGATATGCAAAAAATATTTCTGTACAATGTTAAATATCATGAATAAAAAAAGACGAATTATTTAATGCTGCACAGAAAGTTGCTTCAAAGATTTCCAAAATCCACTTAGCGAAAGCTTTTCTCCTTGGGGAGCGGCAGGAGATCAGCGGTATCTTTCCAGCACTTGAATTTCTCACTGCTTTATAAGTTATTATTGTGGCTGTCTTTGGATGGCTTTTACTTCCACAGACCCAACGAGCTCAGATTATTAAAAAAGATTAATTTAAAATAACTAAAAACAGTAAAGACTTGTTTACTGACCAGCTCCGCCATGTCTGTCATGTGATCACAAAGTGTGGCATGGATTGGTCCAAATGGATGTATGATTTTTTGCAAGAAATGAGTGCTGGTGGATATCCAATTGCGAGGAAAAAAAAGCAATGAGCAGGAATTTACTTTTACTGCCAATATCAATTTTACTCTATTTTACAATAAAGTTTATCTAGTTATTTTATGTATATATATATATAATTAAAAAAAATAATAAAATAGTATTTATATAGATTCAAAATAAAGTTCCAGCAATATTGAAAAAAAATATTGTAGCAATATTGATAGTTGCTATTCTACATGTTTTAAGTTTGTATAAATGCCTGCAAGCTGTGCAACAAACAGTTTTTTTCAATGGTACATATCCTGTCATGCTATGACTTGCAAGTTTGAAAAGCTTTCTACAGAATAAAAAGAAAACACAACCACTGACCAATTACATTAAAAATTGATTTATTATGAATATTACTGCTGCCACATCCCTCATATTAGGGAAAAGTAGTGCCCCATGCAACAAAAGTTTATGTATTTCTACGAAAAGCAATAGCCTGTATAAGAAAAAACGTGAAATACAAAGATTCAAACGCTGGATTGAAAGGTTTAGATGTGAAAGCCGCTTGCCACAAGCTATGTGCGTGCATGTGGGTGTACATCAAAGTATTAGTGGACAGTGTGGAAATGCAGAGACTTTGTGTGACTGGATATTTTGTCAGGATTCATGGTTTGATTAATATTTTATAATGTAATTTTATGAAAAATTGCGATTTTCTTCTAAGGAGAGGTGAAACTCCATGTGGAATCTGCTGAGTCTGACTGTTACATCATGTCCCCTGCACCTCGTGTTTTACGGGTTTCTTTGATTCTCCTGGCGTTTTATCGATTGTCATGCTCATTTTTTAATCTCCGTTAGATAAAACGCATTATCTTTTAGCTCAAAAGCGTTCACCATATGATTCACTGATTGGCTTCCTCTGTGTTTTTTTTAAGAGTGAACCAGTTCCAAGAGTGATGACAATTTGAGGGGATTTATCAAATCAAAAGTTAATCTGTGGTATTGATCAGTCATCAGATCCGATGTGCCAGTGCATGTCTTGATCCAGTCTCGATGTGAGTGAGATCAGTGATCTCATTTAACTTTCATCTGTCGCACCGAGCCACCATTAACCTTCTGTGACACCTCTAACCTTTGTCTGGTCCAATAGAAATTGCATTCCATGTCAGTTTAATTGCAAATACATTTGAGTGATAAATATACTCTTGTTTTTCAAAAAAGAAAGTGCTTTTAATTTAGCAAATAATTTGTTTTGAGTGTGCTGTACTTAATTTCCACATATGACTCAAGTCTTAGTTTGGCCTGATTTGTGTTTATCCGATTCTCAAATATTTATGTGCCTTCAAAAGCATTTCTGTTTGCTCGTTCATGTGTGTTGAGTGAATCGGGAATCTGGGTCTTTGAGACTATATATAGCCGAGATGCAAGACACTTTGAATGCATCTGACTACAGCTGGTTCTCATTCAGGACGATTCGCTTTCTGTACATGTGGGTCATGGGTGCGGAACAATGTTCTCTAGGAATATATACATCGTTTTGTTCATGGCTATGTGCAGGAGTGATTAGTGATGCACGCCATCCATATATTAATGAAATCGTTTCACGCTCTGCTTCTATTAAAAGTTGCAGGAGTCTGTGTTTGTGTATATGTGTTCCCTATGTAAATGTGTGCTTTTCCTTGCACAGTTTACCAACACTGTTTGTTTGCCATCACCCTCAGGACTCAGGCATTTTGTACAGTGCTTGTGTCAGGTTTAAGCAGCTGCCAGTTAGACCTCACCTGACCCTCAAAGCCGGGGGCGTTCAACACCCCTCCCACCACAGGACCCCAGCCTGACCTGGAGTGGGCGGTGTGGGAGGTGTGGTCGCCTGGTCTTCATGGCTAAAATCAATCTGGCACTAAGTCACATGGTGCTTGCTTTCTTTCAGCAATTTTTACAGCCCTCATCTCTCTCTCCCTCTCTCGCTCCTCTGCTTCTGCTCCCATCTGTGCTGACTCTGCGTAACTGCTTCTCTCTCTTTCTTTCTCATTACATCTGCTCAGTACTGTTCATTTATTTAAGTACCTAGCTCTCTCATGCCCCATCCAACTCCCTGGACGATTCTGCTTTTTCCGTTTTTTTATAAACACGTTTTTTGATAAAATGACAAATATTTTATTCGTTGAGTGCATGTCTAACCATACATAGTTTTTGTACAACATTAGGTGAAACAAGGAGGAGTGCTACACATTGGGCTAATGTTTTATGGCCACTCTAATTATCTATACCATAAGCATGGTTCAGTAGGTGCCTACTCTACCTACCAGCAGCTCAGATCTTGATTCCCTAATGCAGATTTTAAAAAGTACTGCCACTAGAGACAGTGTTCCACACACTTGATGGAAAGACTGATTATCACAGTCATATTTCATTCTTCACATATCAATATTGTTCATGTTTCCAATGCTCATTTTTAGCTAAAATAGTGAGATTTAATTTAATCCTGCAATTTTATACATTTAATCAATGTCACTAGACAAAATGTGCATTTCCTGAAAGAATTATATAAACTACTGATGTACTCTTCGTCCAAAGAGAACTCGTAGTTCCACTGGTCATCACAGTATGAAATATATTCTAGAAAATCACAAACTAATGTGTCATCACTAGAAAATAAAAAAATATAAAAAGGAAAAATGTATAATATAAATAATGTATTTTTAACAATATATTTCATTTTACTTATTTTTTATTTAAGTTTGTTTACAAAGTACATAAATGTTAAATTGAGGAGTATAGTTCTATTGTGTATCTAACAGCTTAAAAAAATCAACTAATATGCCATACAATCATTTAAATATGAACGATTGCGTTTTATATATTTATTTTTTTATTTATTTATTTATTTATTTTTATGTTATTAAAAAAAAATATATAAAAAAATGAAAGGCTCTGCCATGCTTAAACATGGACTTTGCTTTCATAGGTTTGAAACACTTGTGCTTTAAATGTTTTGATTTTAGTGTGGTGAAAACTGATGGGAAAGGCTTTCACCATTGTTCTGGAGCAAATAAATGGTTTGTCAAAAGTACTTTTGGATTCAATTTCTCTCTCCCATTGTTTTTAATCAGAATATGTATACATAAAAAACATATATACTACTTTGTTCATTATATTCTACTGGTTTCATGACAACTAAACTGACGATACAATGGATTTCAAACTGATAAAAAATATTTAATATTGCGAACAAAGCTCTTTATCTGTTTAGGCACCACTTTTACCTATAGCCCATTTATTCACGCAATAATATGTACTTTAACCTTAAATTAAACCTCAACCTTATATTACAAAAATATAATGTCATTGTATGTTTTCAAACCTTCAGATATTTTAAACAAAGAGAGAGCAGCAACTTGCATCTGTGGTGTTGCATAGAGTTGAAATCGATATCCCTGGCTCTGTGTGGGGCATTTCAATTATTCCATCCTCTTCCCATCCCACAACCCTCAATGGATCGCTGAAATGAGAGATTGGCCATGTCATCAAGTCCTGATGAGTTTTCAAACCCTTCAGTAAGCATTGACAGGCAGGTAAAGGCCAGGGTTATTGCGCTTGTCATAGGCCATGACTCTAAATGATCACATCTTTTTGTCTGGTCTGTTTGCATGCTCTTAATGGAAGTTGGTTATTGCTTGAATGCAAACAAGAAGGTAGTGAATGTCCTAGGTCATGTGTGCATGTTGTGCACCGGTGCATGCCCCTCTGGGAGAGCGAGATAGAGCGAGAGGCAGAGGAAGAATGAGGTAGGAGATTGCTGAGGGATGAGAGGCAATGTGTGTATGGAAATGGGGGCGGAGACCATCTGCCAGGCCTTGCTGGGCACATGTGTTGCTGTTTGTGTGTAGAAGAGTGATTAGTCTCTCACATTCATAATAATGTCTGTTTGCTTTTGCAGCTGTTGCACAATTTACCAATCCGCTCACTGCCCTCTTTTAGCACTGCTTCTGTACCCTCTGCTCACGGGGAGAATTTTACAGTTCACTTGAAGTATGGTTTAGATGTAGCTTCAGAATGCTGTACTTTGTGATACCGTATCTACTGGTGGATCAAATTATTTGTGGATTTCTCTCAAATGTTGATTGCTTTAGGAATTTTTAGCATGGAACATAAACATTCGAGACAGTAGAGAACCCTATTGTTTTGTGGAAGAAACATTTTGTTTTCCATAAGTAACATTTCTGGATTTATAGAATTTTAACCAAACTCTTCAAGTATTCCAAGAAAACGACAACAAGTTTCAAATAGTACATCATAATAAATCATCAGTCAAAAAGCAAACTTAGACATGTATTATTTATTTTAATACTCCACATTTAAAAGTCCACATGTAATTAAAAATAATGTTATGGTTTGTATTTTTATGATATTTTAATACAATGACATTTTCTTTTTAAAGAGTTCATCCATACATTGATGTTGGTCCCTATATGGAAGTACAAAATGCCACTTAAAGAGTCAGCAAGTGCATCGGGAGACTGTGATATAATCACTAACCAATCAGAAACCTCAAAGGAGCTTTCTAGAGTGGCCCATTAGTGCACAGCACAACTGATGTACAAAAACACAAATCAAAACATGCTACGAATCAAAAACTTTACTGCGGAAAATCAAAAACATGTTACGAATGAAGATCATGCCAGAAATATAAAAAAACAGCTTCAAATCAAACATAAGCTACAAATGAAAAACATACAGCAAATCAAAAACATTCTGCAAATCATAAACTTTATTGCAGAAAATCAAAACATGCTTCAAATCAAACATATGCTGCAAATGAAAAACATGCAGCGAAACAAAAATATGCTGTGAATCAAAACAAGCTTCAAATCAAACTGCCGCTGCAAATCAAAACATGATGCAAATAAAATAC
Organism: Danionella cerebrum; assembly: GCA_007224835.1. Lineage (NCBI taxonomy): Eukaryota > Metazoa > Chordata > Actinopteri > Cypriniformes > Danionidae > Danionella > Danionella cerebrum. The sequence goes on from SRMA01025593.1 coordinate 243,110, forward strand.
GCCACTGGAAATCAAAAACGTGCAGCAAATAAAAAGGCTGCATTTCAAGAAGTGAGGCAAATCAAAAATCTGCTGCAAGTCCAAAACGCCACTGCAAATCAAAAACATGGTGCAACCTAAAAACAGGCAGCAAATCAAAAACAGGCTGCAATTCAAGAAGTGAGGCAAATCAAAAATCTGCTGCAAATCAAAAACATGCTGCAAATCAAAATATTCAACAAATGAAAAACATGCTTCAAGTAAAAAAACAGACAGCAAATCAAAAAGGTGCAGCAAATCAAAAACGTGATGCAAACTAAAAACATGATGCAAACCAAAAACGTGATGCAAATCAAAAACGTGATGCAAATCAAAAACATGCTGGAAGTCAAAAACATGCTGCAAATCACAAATGTGCTGCAAGTCAAAAACATGCTGCAAATCAAAAATGTGATGCAAATCAAAAACATGCTGCAAATCACAAATGTGCTGCAAGTCAAAAACATGCTGCAAATCAAAAACATGATGCAAACCAAAAATATGCTACAAATCAAAACCACCACTGCAAATTAAACATGTGCTGCAAATCAAAAATGCTACAAAATATTTTGTGTTTTTGATTTGCAGCAATGTTTTTGATTGGTTAGTGGCTCGTTAGTGCACAAAACAACTGCAACATACACAATATTTTGTGTTTTTTATTTGATTTGTGCCCAAAGTTGATTTGCATTTGTGTTGTGCACTAGTGGGCCACCGTAATTTTCAGAAATATTTGTATAAACAGGACAATAGTTGCTTCATTCTGTATTTTTCTACAAACAAAGCACTTCTGTGTTTTAATATCACAACCTAACAAATATCACATGACTCTCACCTATCTCTGAGCTCCTCATTCTTAAAGTGTCATCAGTTCTGTTATCAGTTGTTCACCCGGGACCCTGCACTATTTCTAACTGATACATAATGTGAAAGGTAGACGACTCCGCAGCTTCACATTTATCTAATTAATATTCCTGAACTCAACCCAATCTCTCGGCAGCATCACATTTCTGCATTTAGAATTGGTATCTAATCTTCGGTCTACTTTCCTGACAGACAATAACGTCTTCACCTGCGTGTTCGACTGGAGAGAAAGAGCAGCACATAAAGATGCGATAGACTGATTAAAGTGAGGAAACCGCAGAGAGCAGAAGCAGACGGAAAGGAGATTGAGCTGAAGCCCTGTAATGTGCTAGTGTTGGTGTTTGTCTTCTGGCTGCCTGAAAGTAATTATCCAGCTGCTGAGCGCTCGGGCTTGAGCACTGTTTTATGAGCTTCTGTGTTTAACACATCCAAAAACACCATTTAATGTTCTAATCTACTATATAAACGAATGGGTCGAAAAACTCAGAATTGACTTTAAAGGATGTTTGTATAACGTGTTTCGGGAGAAGCAATCAGGGGTGCAACCTTGTTCCCAATCAAACCATTCACTCACAATAGGAATCTTATTCCAGTTGACCATGTCCAAACTTCACACCTCCTTCCTCCACAAAAACTCCTCACTAGGGGTATGACAGGCGTACCATCCACAGGCAGATGGCTTAGAAGGCAGGTTCTAAAAACATGCGTTTCATGTGTTAATTAAACAGAGATCATATTATTATTAAATAAATCTTAACTTAAATTTAAGCTCTGTGATTTTAAGCGGCACACGTCTGTTTTGGATTTTTCGTTAAGAAATGAACCAATTTAAATTTAGTTTTGTATGAAGAGCTTTGTATCGGATGTAATAGTAATGGATGTTGTGTGAGAGGGGAATAACTCACCTGTACAGGAAACATATCTTGTCAAAATATGTTACTTTTTTCCAGCATTCCTTGTTTTTATTACTAAAAGCCACACTCTCAAATTCCATTCTTCCACCTTCTAAGAACTGAGTGCAAGATGGCATCACTTGAATCTGCATGAGATAATTCTCACATTAGGGGCTACGAAGTCAGATATTCAATGAACATAATACGTAATTATTTACACTAAAATTAAATTATAAAAACACAGTTTTGATATGTTAATCTGAATAATCAATAAAAAAATCTCTATTAGGCACCATTATTAGCCTTCCAGATAGAAGGTTGCCAGTTCAAGGCTCGCCATTGACCCTCTACATACATGCCTGGCACATCCTCACGACACAATGCAGGTCCATTACGAAATAGCGTAAACAGATGGTTTTACATAGTTTTGAGTAAACATTTAAAGACTAGGGGTGTAAAGATACACGATACAATATGCACCTCATTATTATATCCTGTATATGATATTTTACAACACAATTTTTAACCAACTATTGAAACTGTTTCTATTACAAAGCACCATTGGAAAAAAAATTGAATTTTAAAGGGTCAAATTTGATTTCTGTGAGAACATTTGATGCCATCCATCCACCCACTAGGGGGCAGTGTTAATGTTTGCATAAAGTCATATTTTTACTCAGTGAAGGAGAGAGCTAGTTTCTTAATCATCCTCGTTTAAAAAGTGAGTAAAGGATGATTGTCTTCTAGTAAATACCACATAAAACAAGACGACAAGGGAGAGAAGTTTCAGAAGTAACTAGAATCACAATCACTCCAAGAAGCAAAAGCACTTCAGCTGCTAGAGGGTATCTCCCAGTAGCCTCACGATATTTACTGTGACATATTGTGCCACAATATATTGTTGCACCCCTATTAAAGACTGCTTGCTTTTCTGGAGATTTGACTGGTGGCAGGAAATAGTGAACCAGAAGTTAAGAAACACATGTTTCACAGGAATTCCAATCAATAAACATGCTAAAAACACTACAAATAACATATATGATTAATAAAACCAAAAGGCATGTGAAATTCAAATAATATAAAATAGAGAATAAAATGAAATCAAGCAACAATGTCAGTGAAACTATTGGCTGAAAGTGAGTCTGTTGCGTGTTATTCGTGTGTCAGGATGAGTTTCCTGAAGAATGCAGTCAAGGCAGTTTTCTCATCTCTCTCTCTCCATCTCTCTCTCTCTCTCACTCACCTGATTGACCTCAAGCCATGGGCATGCTTCGAGCTCCTCCCTGGCTAAGGGTGTGGATACAGCTTCTTCTCTCTTGCAGCAATTAAACAGGGAGAGATCGCTGCACTCGGTGCCTTCCCAAACAGACGCAGTCTCTACCAGCTTCCAACTGAGCTGAGATCTCGCCATTTTGATCTCAGACGCTTCTTCTAATTGTTGAGCTCACACATGTGTGGGGGTGATGTATTAATAAGCTGCTATTTCTAATGAGTAGGCAGACCAAAACACAACACTGCACTTAGTTTCAAAGCACAGCGGAGAGGTTATTGTCAGTGTGCTTTTGTTGTAATTTTACCGTGGAATCTTTCGCCCGGAGTTATCACTCTTCCTTTTCTTCACTCAACTTATTATTTCCTACTATTTGTCCCTTTAGTGCTTTCTGACCTGATTTGTTCTGCAGCAACCTTGAGCAGTGCAGAAAGCTGAGCGTTTTGACATATATTGGAGGTTATTAAAGACTTAAGGATGAGAAAAGCTATCCGGCCAAGGCTTATTGATGATTTGTCGCACGTGATGCTTTAAGGCAAAGTGCTTCACACCGTGCCCATCTTGGTACTTCCATCTCTTAGGAAGTAATTGTGTGTTGGTAATTGTCGGTTGTGATCATGACATGTACTTGTGTATTTGGTAAGGTGCTAGTGTATGAGCACTTTGTGCTCCATTGCGCTGAAATGTTTGTAATTATTATGGATGTAACGAATGTATTATGGATGTTTATATGGATTCTTATAACTTTTCACAGATTCAGTTATTACTTTAATATTTTTTTAAACCGTGGTTGAGTGCGACTCTGTTCATATATTTTATCGGTCAATCTATGGATTAGTCATGTGGTATTTTCTCTCAGTGGAACCGGCGTGATGATGTCTCTTGCAGCTACACATTTATTTGCTTTTTGCTTTAAATGTACCGGTAATTGTTTGCATAACTTAGCTTCACTTTCGCTTTATCTTTGTGTTTTCTTTCGTTTTTCATTTTATTTTTGTTCTGTTTTCCTACCCTTTTGTTTTTGTGTTGCTTTTGTTTTTATACGTGCTTTGATTTACATTCAATATTTTCTATTATTTCTTTGCTTTGGTTTTGCTTCAGTTTGTTTTGCTTCACTTTACTTTTGTTGTTTTTTTGTTGCTTTTGGTTTTTGTTTTATTTTCCTACCTTTTTGTTTTTGTGTTGGATTAGTTTTTTTCCATTAGTTTTTTTTTTCTTTTGATTTGCTTTATTTTATCTTTGCTACTTTTTTCTCTGCTCTGATTTAGCTTCACTTAGTCTTTGTTTTGTGGCATTTTTTTCTTCTGCTTTGCTCTTTATTTCTTTACTTTTGCTTTGCTTTGTTTAGCTTGAATTTATGTTTTTGTTGCTTTTGTTTAGTTTTGCTTTGCTTTTACGTATTTAGCATTTAGATTGTCCTGCTCATTCCCCTGCTATCCATCATATTCCAGTGAAGTTTATGTTATTGTGTTATATTTTATAACTCTTGTGATGTTAGACACTTTTAGCCTATAATGTGTTTCATTTGAGGTGACTGGAATGAGTGCAGAAGTTAATATAAATGAAATAGACATGCGCGAAAATGATGTGTGTGAATATTTGTAATTTGAGAAGAGAGGTTATAGCATGGCAGCGTACATTAATTAATGTCCTGCTTGAGGGGAGGGAGAAGTCAGAAAGGCAAGTGCAGACAAAACGCTTTAGAGTTTTCTAATGCTTTTCGTTACACAGTGAATTGCCACGTACTAGTTGCTTTTGAACTCTGGAGAATATCAATAATGAAAACAGGCTTGCTAAACAAAGCACAAGGCCTATTATGAGGCATTTCCTGTGTAACAGATTAATGAAGAGTCATGTCTGGCAATGGTATATTAGCAAGTCTCTTTTCAGTTTCATTATAATTTGTTGCCCCCTCAGAGTTGTTTCCTTTTCTCTAGCTTCCCTGTTGTGGGGTGTTTGCATATGAATAGGAATTGATCGTTATGGAACAAACATTAGTATTCTGTTGAAGATGTCCTATAATGCACAATGCCTTTGGTTTATTCAAACGCTCAAGACGAATGTGTTGAGGGAGATTCACTCAACAGACATTGACAATTGTGCATAATTTTCATGTTATTATGAGATGATTATATGAAATGTTAAGCTGTTAGCTTTAGAGAATGTAGTAATTATGTTCTTTTTACTTTTGGTTTATTCATTTCTGTTGTGGTCCAACCAGCCCTGGACATTGAAAAACTTGCTTAAGGTTAATGGAATGCAACATATTGCTTCCAAGCTGCTGATTGATGGCTGTCCATTACTAATATTTGGATGGGAACATGCTCTATATTTTATGTTGAAATATAATCCAAATGATCTCAATGTGTCAAATCTGGGGCTGCAAAACGCTCCACAAAAGTGAATTCTGCTCATATAGAAATAAATTCAATAACTAAATTAGAATTTATTCACGCAAGCCAGGCTTGAAAAAAGAAGGTTTAGAAAAAGAAAGATTATACTTTTTTTTGTAAATAAACCTAAGATTGTAAGATCATCTGATGTTGTATTTGTTGTGTAAACATGCTTTAATATTTGTTACAATAATAATGTTATAATAACATATTTTACATCCGTAAAAAAAATGGTACATAATCAGGCAACACTGCTATAACGTTTAAGTCGCGAAAAGTTTCCCGTTAGTTTAATTTGTGACCAAACAAATCGTGTCAATGTGCCAAACAAATGACAATCTGCTGCTGAATGTTTGAATGAATTTGGGTCTTTTGTTAATGTTTCAAAGAGTGCTTTAGGCACAAAAATCCACGGTTTGATGGCACTCACTTAACACTCACAATGAAAAGGAAGATAAATCCACATTTTCCACAGAAAACTCACATTTTCCAAAACTTCTGTAGTTTTGGGTTTTTTTTAGATTCCAAATAACAATAATTAGTCATTAAAGAAAAGCAATTTTACACAACAAATAAATCACCCACCACCAGATATTGCAAATGTTTCATGAATAAATAATTTCAAATCTGTTTAGAACATATCTGGTGCCATCGCATGGCTAATATTTATCTCATGTCGTGGTCCAGCCCTGTGACCGTTTAAAAACTCTGACAGCTGACGCAAGTATTTGAACAGTGCTGACAGTTGTCGTCAATCAAACGGTCTTCATGCCAGACATTTCACCAGGTGTCCATGGCAACTCGTTTCTCAGTCTGGAACGGGATGAGCGCTCCAGCTTTCGGCAGTGGACAGGTTCATCCTCCACAGGGCCCACCCACAGAGCCACAGATCAATATCAGCAGACAGAGTCGCAACAATAGAGAAGCCTTATCACAGGCCCCAGCAAGGGCCCTCAATTGGCTCCTCCATTTTGAACTTTCGGGCCTTTGATATTCAAACACGGTGCACTGAATAATTGAAGAATCGGCGTCATTACAAGACTCTAAGCTTCTCCCCCTCGAGTGCAGGAAGTGCCAGCCTTGGCATGGAGCGAGTCGTGATTGTTAGACTAATTCCACCTAAAATGACATAGAAACCTGCTTTTAGGTCAGCCCTATTAAAACGAAGAAAAGCTCAATTAGGTTTGCTTTTTGTGATCTTTCCGTGGATCTGCTTGTGACCTAATTATTTTGTTTTGCTTCCTTGTGTTGCTCAACAGTAAACCCACTCAAAGACGAGGGAAGGGAAGAGCAAAGGAAAATTCAACCTCATTATGTCTGCTGGCATTTTAACTCCTTTTGATGATTAAGTGAGAAGAGAGGCAACGGGCTACAGTACATGTTGTCTTCTCGCTTCTGACACCATCTCTGTGCTCACTGCTTTCCTCTTTGTTTCTTTGCAAAATGTGCTTCGTTGGTGAAGGAGAGGAGGCTTTAATGTTGGATTCCCAAATGCACTAAATCCTTTATTTTATCTGGGTCAAAACCGCCTCAAGAGCCTCATCAAAGGGCGAAAGGGTACAGAGGTGCTGCCTGAGACAAAGCCAGGGTGGAAGGCTTTAAATAATTTTGCCTTGCCTTGTATTTTTCCGTTCGCTATGCCTGAAATAGCAACTGCGGTGTTCACGATTTTGTTATTTGGGTGCGCCTCTGGACATCATCTCCTTTTTTCCTTTCATCCTCTTTTTTTCTTTTCTCCACGCAGTTGTGTAAGGCCAGCTAAATGAGGACAGTAGAGTCCATCTTCAGCTGTCGTGCTGAGAAGCAGAGAGATCTAAAGAAACAGCCTCTACAGGAATCTGTGTCTCACTGGTCAAGCTTAATGGAGGGGCCAGGTGCGGTACAGATGATGCCAGAGGGCCCATGACCAAAACGACAATGTGGCGCTCCGAACAAAACAGAGAATGGCTTTGTTAAACTAAGAATTCTTTGATTATTTAAGATTTCAAATCAATCATTTATCATCAATTAATTTTATGTAATGCAGTTGTAAATATGCACAATACCTTTTATATTCAGAATTTTAATTTTGTAAATAAAAATATATATAAAAAAATCTGATTAAAACAAATCCTTAAAAATTCAATATTTTTAAATAATTTATTTTGTCGAATCTAGAAAGAATTTATTAATCTGTATACATTTACTTTATGTTATGTACCGACTAGAGGTGTAACGATTCACAATACGATATAATGTCTATGATGCGATATGCGTCACAGTATTTTATGCTATTTTTAACCAATTATTTATCTAAAAGTACAAGTTTTAGATATAATTTGATCTGGAATTAAAAAAATAAAGAAAACAAGTTAAAGTAAAAATAAAGCGAAATGCAGGGCTGGGAGCTACACATCAATGTATGCAATAACTCTTTCGGTTATTGGTTGCTATCTGATAAAGATGCAGAAATCCCTATTCTGGTTGGCCGGTTTGGTTTTTCAATAAACAACATTCATTATTGGTGAACAATTGTACATTTATTATATTTTAATTAAGTTTGTGGAGCATATTTAAAGCATATTCTGGGTTCACTTATTAATTGGTTAACTGATTAATGGATGCTTTTAATAGGAAGATGTTAGAATAACGAATGGGGCTCTGTTTGTAATTTAATAATTAAACACCGCATTCTGCTGCGTTTGCTTCACTTCTATGGTAATAAAGTAATTACAAATGAAGTGTTCTTTTAAGTTAGAATAGAGAGACAAACTGGTGATAACTGGTAACTTGCAATGATACATGAGTAAGGTACTCAGTGCGACTGTGCCCACAGGATGTACCTCTACTCGATGACAGCTGCGCCATTGTCTTCGGTGTTTGCACATGGGCCGGTGAAGTATAGGATTATATACACAGCACTACCGACAGCAGAAAGAAGAATAGCCTGATATGAAAGGATGAGTCCCTCATGGCTAACCACAGCAGCTGGACAATAGGCCAATAGCAAGCTGGAACAAACATAAGCGCTTGATAAGTTGCCATGTTGATTTTTCTAGAGGATATACCAGTGGGCGGCTTGGTAAATGTTTTTGGGAGGCTATTATTCTAAGCTTTTCTCTGAGTGCACCCACAAAGAAGCACAGGCCTTTTTTCTGTAATGTGCCATGCTGCAGTTAAAGGTTTTATATTTCAGCCAAATATGAGCTCACAAATAAGCAGCTTTTTTACGGGGGGAGCTTTACTGCTTCTGTCTCAGTTACGTAATTTGCTCAAGGACGTCGCAGTGGCTCTTGAGCCAAGACCGCAGCACAGAAATGCCCATTCCTGCTGCTGTTCCCCCTGCTCCCTCCTGCAGCCATTGGACTGATCACTCCTGTAAACACTCGGCTACTGTAAATTGATCCCAGCGTGGGCTTATCAGAGGCAGCTAGCCTGCAGGTCCGTGACTCGGAAAAGCAGAAAACCGTATTAACATTTAACACATTCTCCCTATTCGACGGCAGATAGCAACGGCACGTCAAAACCCATCTTCTCAGCATCATTTTGGGGAAGCCGAGGCAATGATCTGAGAATTGTTTGCTAACACAAGGGCCCACTGTTTCTTGAAATGCTCTGGGAGAGGGGTGAAAGGAGGAAATGTTTGTTGTTGCACATGAAATGTCTGGAAAGGTAACAGCGATGAGGGCCAGTTAGGAAAAAAAGGGAACTGAGGAGAAACAGGTGCAGGACACGGTGGGTGTCTGAAGCCTTGGAACTCAATGTGCTAGGAAACCCAACACTTACGGTTTAATATCCTCAGTATTGCTCAAAGACGTGCTAGCTTCCCTATGACAAAAATACGGTGGCCGAGAGGTTCAAAACACAATTAAGAAAATAAGAAAACAAATTTATAATTCTGGAAACACAACGACAAATTCAGAATACCATTTGAGAACTTGGCGCTGATTGGACAGTGTCTTGAAGTTTCAATATTTTCTTTACCAATAAGTTTACAATGACAGAAATATAATTAATTAAATACAATTTTGAAGAAGGTCTCTGTGTAGTTAATTGGGAAAATAATTGTGGACATGCTATCAACACACACAGGGAATTACTATCAGTCTGCGCATCGTTAAAATGCAGTTGAAGAAAGCTGGCTTGTTCCGCGGGAAGACTATTCGCCATCACACAATAACAGCAGAACTTTCTGGACTAGAGCAGTTGTTTGGATACTGGACAATGTGACTAGCTCTTTGTTGCGCAAGTTGCGTTGATGTTATGCGCTTGCTTAAAGAACTTAATCCACAGGATCAGACCAAACTATCTTTGGCATGTCGATGATCTTCTGCATTTGATGGCTTTTTGAGACTTTTCCTATCCATGGTTGATTGACAGAAGTCTCGTCCAATCAGCGCCAAGGTATGTGTTCTCAAATGGTGCAACCCCATTTGTCATTGTGTTTTCTTGTTGGGTTTCCTGGATTTTTAAATTTGTTTTCTTATTTTCTTAATCGTGAATAGTTTTGCACCTCACATCAACGTAAAAAAAATGTAGAGAATTTTGATGAGAACCCAGTTATGAAAGAGGTCATTTCCTTGTTTAGCTATTTAGCCTCTCTTTCCTGATTAGGCCGTTTAGCAAAGCTTCTGTCATCTGAAATATTAAATCTGCCATTTACCCTCATGAAATTACCTACTCAGGCAGAAGGGAAGAGAAGCACGGCGTTTGAGCTCTGAGTGAAACTGAATACCTTTAAATGCTGGATCTGATAACAGTAAACAAATTGATTTTGGCTCAGGGGGTAGTCATAGGGAACTTATCTGATGTGCGAAATCCAGGCGTGAGTCTTAATTCGGCTCACCTCTTCATGATTAACAAAGCGCCTTGACGCCGGAGCTATCCACTTGAGTGCCGTCAAAGTGTGCAGACGCATTATGACGTCCACTTGAATAAGATTCATGACGACCTTGGGAGTGATTACCATCGGCGCGTTTGTATGCGGGAGGTGAGTTTTAAAAAGTTCCGCTGCGGATTTGCATGATGAATCCAGGGTCATTAATATCACATTTGATGAAGTGCCAGATTTAGCCGACGAGATACCGAAAATGAAGCACGTATAGAAGAGGGTAAACAGGACAAAGGTGCTGCATAAAGATGTAAATAAATTGCTTCCTTGAATGGCTCAACGCACGTTAACCTCGGTCGCCTGTGTCCCCTTGGGCCACATGGTGTTAAAGCATGTGAACGGCTGTCGTGATGGTACAAATGATGACTGTGATATGGGCTTTTGGAGAGCTGTAACAAATCTCTTTTCGTGAGTTATTAGATTATTTGTTTACTTGACCTTTTCAAGAGGATTCACACAGCTGATCATAAACAATGGCAAATCTCTTCTGGGTGCTCTGAGCGACCGTGGAGTGTGAGAAATTGCCCCTTTCAGTTTTGAGTCTGGATTGGAATTGGTTGACCACAAAAACGGAGCATTTCTTTAAAGGAATATTCCACTTTTCTAACAAAGGCTGATTCTTCTCCAGATTTTGAGCAGTGGAAGCTATTCTTCCTTTCACAAGTAGTTTCCTTATTAATACCAGTTTTTCGTATTTAAGAATAATCTAAAACGTCTTTTATGGAGGTTTTCGACTGTGCAACACGCACTGCATTGTGGCTATGGAATCGACACCGTTTTGTCCAAACTGACACCATCGCTCCAAATTGACACCATTTTCTTGATTGGCCGAGCAAGCATTACATACGTGAGATTGGGTTGGTCCGAGAGAGTAGTCATTGTTTGCGTCCTTGCATACAAAAACACTCAGTTTGTTCCGGTCACATGCAAGATTTGTTTTTAGCCGCTCACAACTTCTCACCAAATAAACACCCATAATCCAAGAAGCAAACACAACAGTCTTTTGGCACGTTCGGGATTCATTGTTGTTTTCCGGATATCTCATGCCGCACTCTTTTGGAAAGAGGTGGCGCGATGGCTAGTACAACACACTCCTTTGACACGACACTAAAGCCTATGGAAAAGCAAGCAGGCTAAACTGAACCGTGCAGTGGAAAAGCACCATTAAAAATTACATTATGTTGGGATACATAATGTTAATATTTGATCTATTCTTTGTTTGGTTACCTTTATCTTGCTTCTACTTCTTAGCTTCAAATCCATTGACCTTTCAAAATCACATTTGCCTCAATTCATGGAAGAGAACTGTATTTTGATGTAGATCCATATCTAAATAACTTCCACAATACAGATTTGCAAAAGCTCACTCATGGGAAAATGTCATTTGTGAAGAGGAGGGGTCAGAAATATTTGAAAACAAGGGCAAAAATGATACATTGAGATGCTAGTGGTTGAATTTCCCTCGAAGGGCCTATGAGATATGTCAAAGATATTCTAAATATTTGACATTTTTCCACAGAAAGCTGAGTATCATGACAACAGAATGCAGCCGTCTTCCTCCAGCATGGCAGTCTGTTTTAATGGTCATTGTTTGGTTGTGTGAGAAGCGGGCTGTTCTCTGTTCACTTGATTCATTAGTTCATCTCTGGAGTGGGCTGACGGCAGGCAGGGGTGCTCCTCTGTCACCCTAATGGAATGGAAATTCACTTACTTGCACAGACGGCTGCCGTGGCTTTGCACAGACATGTGAAGGCGCCAAAGGGAGGTTTTCAGCCTACCCTGATCTGATTTGCTTTGATTGGAAACGCTTAAAGACACGTACCATTGTGGGCATCTCTTGTTTACAAGTACACAAAGCGTTAGCTTGGACACATGCTGCATTGCACCTTTGAAACAGTTATGTATGTGTAAGTGTGTGGGCGGATCTGTACTGGTCCAGTCCCCAGACGTCAGTAGGAAAGCAAACGGAACATTTCAGTCACATTTGTTTTTTGTAGGAGCATTTTTACTCCTATGCATTTTATAGCTTTGTAAAAACCAGTTTATTATATTACTCTTATTGTTGTTATCACTAAACAATAAACACCTTTTCGTTAATTTTCAATTTGTTATACCATAACCCATTGAATATTGGCAATTACAAATGTGTGGTTTAATTCTTTTCAGCTTTACAGTTTTATATGATTATGAACAAAAAATGTATATAAAATAATAAATGTGTATTTTTGAGTGAAGAAAAAGCGAACAAACCAATAATCTAAATCAAATAATTTAACCCCTTTTGCCTTTTGTAGGTACACTTGCTAAAAGTTGGGGATTTTGTAGGTCGGTTAATTAACCAGTTAAACCAAACAGGTGCTTATGATCATCAATGCCACACTTTGACTGTTTCTGTCAAAACTGAAACAGAAACAGCTGTGTAGAAGGCTTAAAACTGGTCAACCTCTGCTTCAAATATTGCATATTTGTAATATTTGGCAATAGTAGTCTTGTGTTTAAAGAACAGTGCAATAATGATTGTCTGTATGCACTCTAGAGGGCGTTTTTTTATTCATAGTATTCTTTCAAAACACATAAACCTGATTAAAACACATAAAAGGCTAAAAGAAAACTGTATTTGCAGAGTAACACTTCCATGAAACGTATATCTGTAAGATATTCTGTAATTAAATAGCACTTGAAATTAATATTTCAGACACTATAATGTATATATAGTGCTTTTTTTTTGTTTTTTTTTACACATAAAGTTTTTCGAGTTTATAGCACACTGCAGTGACAGTTGGCTATTGTTCTATGGTTGAACTAATTGCAGCTTTCACACTGGAAGGCCTTCTGCTGCTCCTAGAGTGTAACTGAGTGGAATCGTTGCCATATTTGTTCCCTCGCTGAAGCCTGATTCTGTCAGAGGTGCTCCCACACATTTGGACAAACAACACTAGTGGAAATTTCTCAGGAAGCAAGACCTGATGCTGAAAATCAAGCAGCAGCCACCAAAGATTTACGACTTCTGAAATAATCTATGAGAAGCATTGAAAGCGAGCGAAGTGTTGCACTGTCTCACTCTGAGAGGAAACCATTATCAGAGACTTAACGTCTGTTTTGTGAATTAAACATGCTGATTTTCAAGGACTTAGCTGTATAATGCTATATTTGATTCGGCTGCCATGGATTTTATGTTAATGTACCTGTTTGAAAGCATAATTTAATCTTAGAAGTGAGTTGAAGGAAGTAATTCATCTTCCTTTGGTTTTGCAGCGCATTGAAAACATTATAATAATAAGCCTCTTAATCCAATTTCTACGACTAGCTCAACACATGCTTCAACCAGAGGTTGCTGCTCCCTGAAGGCCTCTGATCTCAAATGTGAAGGCTTGTTGGGAGACGGGCAGTATGCCTGCTAATTAGTGGAGACTTCCATCCTTTGAACCCTCACAATATGCCACATGTCTAACCTCTGCCTTACAGTTAAGAGTCAAATGCCTCTTGGGTAAATTATTCTGCTTTTGCTGTTTGCATTTTTGGTTCAGGGCTTAATTTGCAGTACTGTAATCATAGTTTGTTACTATTTCTCCCTCTCAGGAAACAACTGCAAAATGTAGAGCAACATCAGGTGCAGAAAAATTATCAGGCAAAAAACTGTGTGCTTCTGGGAAATTTTCCATTGATGTAACGTGGGGTGACACTTTTTAAAACTGTAACTAAACTTAAGATAGAAACTTCAAATAGACCATACGTCTTTCCGCGCAAGAACATACAACCACTGTGCAGAAGTATTGGCTCCAAAAGGGGTTCAAAATGATCATGGACACCCCTAGCAACCAAAAAGCTTACCCTAGCAACCACATTTTCTGGACTCCTCCTCAGCTTTGGTAAACGACAAAGACATAAGGGTTAGTTTAAATAATTTAAAGTGACAAAGAAAACATTATAGTAGGTCCCTGACCCTCTATAGCAACCTGATTGTTTACCTTAGCAACCAATTTGCCATCTTAGCAAAGGAAAATCATAGCGACATGGGGGTTGGTTAATTTTACTCATAATGGGATGAGTAACTTTGTATGATGTCTGTGACTTCTCCATAGTCAACCAAATATGTACCTTGACAACCGTTCCATTTTGTTTATATAAAATATTAATTGTTTTGTTGTTTGTTGTTGCACTGGAATACTCCCTGGCTTCATAACAAAAATCCTTGTGCGTGTTTGCTCATTCTGAAATAAAGAATTTGGTTCTAAAAATTCCTAGTCGCAAATTCGTGTTTCCGCCAAGATAAGTCTTGTTATTGTTGATATCAACAAAGCTTGAAATTATATGTACCGGTATATTCCTGCTTTAAGTCTTCAAGCACCAGCTCGTATCAAGAGCTAAAGGGAATTAATTAATTCACTTTTCGATCACATCGTAATGTGTCCGATGAGTAAAAACGTCTTTTATGGTTCGTCTTTTTTATTGATATGGAGTGAATCGTTGATGAGCCTCTGCTTGTTTTGTCTGTGGGCAGAACCACCACAGGGAACACATTCAAAAGTCGAAGGATACATTGAGGTGCTGGAAAGATTGCCTGCCGCTCTCCAATGAGAAAACCTTTTGCAAAGTATATTTCTAACCTCTCTGTAAACATATAGTTAAAACAGAAATAAATAGTTTGCATTCAAAACATATGTATTTTTTCACATTTATGGATTTACAGCATTTTGAATGCACGTTTGCATAGAAGAGACCATTTTGCACCTATTTTTAAAATTGCTCTTGTGATTGGTTTGACAAAAGTGCATCTTAACAGCAGCTGTAAACACACTTTTGAAATTGAGTATAATGCAGACTTCTTGCTCACAGTAGCTGATGCCATCACAACACAATCGATTGAACCACCATCGATTCCCGACTTTTTCCCCCTCCTCTCACAGATCCGACTAAAACACATGCATCAACTCAAAGCATTACAGAAGGGAGACAATCTGAAAGCTTCCTGTCATCTTTTCCCCTTTTCCCAGGAGGCTTGTTTCTTTTTTTGCTGCTGCAGCCCTTCTTCAAAACGCAGCTCCCCCTAAAAACAACTCAGCACCGGCACACTTAGAGCAATAATTGGAATTTTTATGGTTGAGAAAGCAAACACTTTTAATACAGGAAAAAGCCCTCATGCAGTCCATGTGGAAGACAGTGGGAAATCAAAAAGATGGATCACCCTAATCTGTGTATTGACATCTCTCATGGCTGAACAAATGGTGCAGTTGAGCTATATTCGCCTGTATTGATCTCCAGGCTGCTTAACATTCATGCCCTTGCTCCTGGAGGTTGACCACAGGGCAGAGGATTTGCACTCCAGACCAGCCCTTCCAGGAGCTCCAGCATACACCCAGAACTGACTTTTCTCGACCTCATCGCATGCACACCAAATAACTTATCAGACAGTTGAAATTCTCACCTGAATCCATATTATACATGCATCTCTTTTTTTTTTTGAAAGAGTGCATGCATTCAATATGAAATATGGAATTGTTCTGAAAATGGCCTTTCAGAAATATATGTACCTTTTTAAATCCATACTTTGCTCCTTTGTCTTATGTGTCGCGTGCATCACATGTATAGAATCATACATATAGTAAACGGAGCAGCATGCTGCAACAGAGCGGTTGTTTTGTTCTTGTGGCCCCTCGTAAGGTTTCTTAGGCAATTGCTAATGACCATCCATCCTGCTGATAGCACAAAATGCAAATGCACTTTCCAGAGCTTTTAATGGCTACCAATATGCACCCCCCTTATTATGCCTTCCTTTTTAGCAGGATGGATGTAGAGCAGGAAATCAAGCCATGAGCTATTTAGTAGTAAATGAAATGGCAGAGAGCCCACGTGATTGGCCGAGAAATGGATCGTCTTAGTCAATTCAATGATCAGTGCTGGATCCATTCACTCATTCTGGGCAAACCAGATCAATCAGAGTGTATTTGTTTCCCCAGGCTGAATTACCTTTCTCATTTTCTAAATGCACCTTCATTATTTTGTTACTTGATGCATAATGGGTGGAACATTTCCCAGAGAGTCATGTGTAGCACCCATAGAGCGTATAAAACTATGTATTGTCTATGACGTCACCCATTGATCACTGATAATTGGGACTCAAACAGGACATAGCCAACCATGGAAGTGAGTCACTACTGGTTAATCGTAGTAGGGGGAAAGGCAGAGGTGGGGTTTTTTAGCAAATATCTCCGGGGGGCTGAAAGTTTTAGGCTTCTACACAGCGATCCCAATTGAGACTTACCCGAATCTTCAATTGGCTTCACAGCAAGGTGTTCTTCTTCTGGGTCGAGGAAATATTGATGCAATGCCCGAAGATGGTGTTTGCGATACAACCAATGCACTCCTCGCCACTCGGGGAAACAGGAAAGGCAAAGACAGAGAAGAGAGAATTTATGCTGTACTATTTCGTTCCTGTTTTCTACACAAAGTCGCTTTGAAAATGTGGTATAAGCACCACCACTTGTTTGGTCAGATGTGTGATGTCCCGTTGGCTCTTTTCAATCGAGAAGCGCTGTCCCATACTTCTGCGTCATGATCCAAGTCAGTGTCTGTGTCTACAAAGAGGCTATGGTGTAGGCGGTACGTAGTCATTACCCAGAGGTAGACATTGTAATTCCACCTATGGTAAAAATTTTTGTGCAAAAACGCGCAAGAAACCATGTACGCCAATGGGAACTCAAAGCATCTTAGTGAATAAGTGATGCCAACACTCTCTGCCACATCGGATTGGCTTATCGCAAGGAGATTGACTAATGAAAGCAGACTCTTCTGATGACGTGAGTAGGACGAAAAAGAGCCGCTTGGTGGTTCTCATAGAGACTTCGCCCAGGAAAGAAGAAGAAGAGTATGGAGAACAACAAGAGATAGAGTAGAAAACACTGAGTATCTTTAGGTAAAGGGGTTTACAGTTCATGGTAATCTGCTCACTTTTGTCACCAGCCCCAAGTGGTCAGTCGATGATTTACACGCTTGTGGAAAGAAACGTGGTAGGTTGCCTCTTGGTAGTAGCGTGGAATACCTGTTTGATCTGCATTTGGCACACCACTGCACAGAGTTCTTGTCTGAGAAGTGGGTCAAACAGCAAACAACACATTAATCAGGCTCCTGTTGTTGTTGACCTGAATGAGAAAATGCTTGGATCACCAAAAAGATGATTGATTGCTACAGATCTGGCTGATCCTAATGAGTTTTATAATCTCTGCTCTGTTTATGTCATGACTGTGGATTCCAATGTAACCTTATTTTCAACCCTCCAGAGGTTTCACTGGAAACCAGCATCTTGATAACAAAACATCTGAGATCTTCAGGGCTTCCGCGGCTTTGGTTTTATGATGATTTGGAGTGCAGGGTCATTCCGGGGTTCACGAGCTACTGTCCAATAAATAATTACAGCCAAATGGTACCTAGCATGCTATGTTAATAGGGTCTGAAATTGCTTTTGAAGGCCCACATAAGTCCACCTTATAGATTAAGTGCCTGCATTGGAAAAATAACAGCACCCAGAAGAAAATGGGTGAAAGTAATCAGGTTTAATGGACTCAGAAGCTCACTGCGAATTAAATAACCATTGATTTGTTGGAATGTTCCGGTTATTACCAAACGCCACTACGCACACAACAGTGAGGCTGATGATATTGATGTTGGGGCCTTTTTTATTTGGTCTTTATTGTATTAGCCCCCTGTGAACTTGATTGTTCTCTTGGATGGCTCTCAAATCCATCTTTTCGTAGATGATATGTGTAAAGCTCCTTTAACCTTTGCTAAATTTAAAAGAACGCTTCCAGTGGTAAACAAGAATTATGATAATATCAAATTGACAGCGTCCTTCCATCCTCTGCACAGAGTAAACATATGTTTATGGCAGCATATATTATGCTGCATATATTATGGAGGTCATCAAGGAGGTCTTTATTTATTGAGTAGCCATGGAACTGCTGTTCCTGCTAGAGGAAAATCCTGGATCAAGACGACTTCTACTATCCTTATGAACCCATTATCTGCTGGGAGTTCAAACGGGTTGCAATATTAGCAAAACATGATCCTTTTAATCCCATTTTAAACCTTGAAGACATCAAAATAGGGCATTGGGTTTGCAGCTAAATAAGCTGTTGGAGATTTAAACTGTGTATACATGAGATTAAGCTTCAAACAAAATAACTGGAATTTTAGTTTATTTGTGCCGAACAATTTTTAGATTTTGCGATATAACTTTGTTGGATTTTGTCTGGTATGCATCATTATAGCTCAACTTGAAGTGCTATTGTTTCTACTCTAGTCAATAGACTCGAACGAATGAAGCAGTTGAACCGCCGCATATTAATGATCACACAGAGGTTTCTTTTTAAAAAGCTCTACTCTCAAAGTCCATCAACGAAAACGATCAAACAGAATGAAACATACTTTCATCTACAGAAACAGCCCACACCAGCAATGACAAAAACTATATTTAGCTTTCCAGAGGTTGCTCCTACTGTACGCCACGGCTCAAAACGATCTCTTAGCATAAGCGAGTGCACTGGGTTTATGCTTTGATAAGACTCAAGCGCTGTGATTTTTTTTTCCCAGTGATCTCTAGGAAGAACATGAGGAAGAGTTGGGAACTAGGGATGTGACCTGAGAAGTTCGCTTTGAGTGAGTCAGTGTGAATGTCCGTCTCATGTTGAAACCCCAGATGGGTGAAACGGCTCAGAGCTTTGAGATTCGGACAGGGGTACTTTCATCTACTGCTGCTGAGGCAGAGAACCCAAGTGCTTTGTGTTGCTGAAATGAATGTCCGGCTTAACCCTTTGGAAGGTGTCTTTGCTGTGATTGAGGCTGAACTTGGAAGCATGGAGGACAGTGCAAAACTCAAAATTACAAGACAGTTTGTTACAACAGATTTCATTTTTTTTAAACAAAGGAGACCAAAGTTGTCCCACTTTCTTTTTTATTCGTGCAGATTCAGAGTTTTGGTTTTCTGACCTAAAAAAAGCTTGTTGGACATGAACCCCTGTTAGAGGCTTTACTCTCCTAACTGTTAATAGTCAAAAAAGAAAGCTAGTTGGTACTCTATTCGGCACCCTTTATTTTTAAACAGAAGTTCTGTAACACTTTGTAAGTGTGTGGGATATTTATACATGAATACATTGATGTTCTTCAATGAAGAAAATGCAGCGAAGAACAAAAGATAAATCTCAGTTAAATCAATATTTTGAGTATTTGTGGTTACTGGGTGAACTCAAACGTTGTCCAACTTTTGACGAAAATTGGTTAAGTATAAGCATTACTGAAATAATTCCAAAATTGACTTTGAATTTGTACAATTGATTCAGTTTAACAGTTTATAAAAAGAGCGCTGTATTTGTATAGTCCACACTATACTCTGTGTAGTTGACTTTGGTTTGTAAAGCAGGACCTATGGTAAGGTTTGTGTTTGGCTACTGAGAGCAGAAGCAGGCGTGCAGCCAGTGTGAGGGGGAAGAGGGGGTGGATGGGGATATGAGCCCGGCAGGTCGGCACAGATGATGGTCCAGATGGAGAGGTACTGGGCAGTGCCAGGGGCCGAGGAACCACGAGGAGGGACCACTGCTCCACAGGCAGCACAGGGCCACTCTTTCCCTTCACGCCAGCTTGCACATAACCAGGGCCTTTGCTCTGAACTCAATTCGGCACCCGTGTCACACACACAGTCCCTTTATAGCAAATGTTTGAAGGACGTCTGACTAAGGACACACTTGGAATGAGACACTGTGTTTACAAAAAACGTATCCTAAACCATGAACAGTAGATAAAGGGTGGTGTTTGTAAAGATGTCTGCTAATTGCTTCTAATGGGCGAATAATTGTCTAAACTAATTATGGCTTGTACAGAGGTCAGTATTTATGAATAGGCAACTTTTGCTGGATTAGATTAGCATTTGAGTTCAATGGCGCTAACAAGAATAGCTGAAAATCTAGGACAAAATGCCTTTGCCCTCGTCTTTAGGGAGAAGAGTGTTCCTTTACCTGAGCTTTACATAATAATGTGATAAAAAGGAACAGGTCAGCAAGATGTAATCAAAGACTTTTAGGTGTTTTGTTGAAACATCTATCCCTGAAGACCAGTTCACCACTGGTTTCTTCAAGAATATCCTGTTTTTGTGTATTTGAAATATATTTTATTGACATTTCTTTTAACAGATTGGTAAAATCATTATGTAGCTGTGTGTTAATCCAACGACAGAATGTATTATACAGAAAATACAAAAAATTTGAACTTTTTAACTACAAATTCTTTCATATTTTATGTTTTTTTAGTTTAAATCAATTCGGTGTTTACAACATCTTTACAACATTTTTACAGTAGTGTATATAATGCATTGCTTTGTGTAGAATCTATTGATTTTATTAAGTGGTAAACTCAATAAATGGTTTTGCTTGTTGGTAACAACCATTCGCACGCATGTCGAACAAATGTACGGTAATACACAGAGAATGAATTAAATATAAGCATTACTGAAATAATTCCAAATTCGACTATAAATTGGTGTAATAAAACAGTTTAATACGATTCATTGATCTAAAAAGTCTTTCTTTAGCTTGAGATTTTTATTATAATGCGATAAAAGGAACAGATCAGCAAGATGTAATCAAAGCCTTCTGGTGTTTTGTTGAAACATCAACCCCCGAAGACAAATTCACCACTGGTTTCTTCAAGAATATCCCGTTTTTATCTATTTGAAATATACTCTATAGACATTGTTTTGTTCTAGCTTTATGTTAATCCAATGACAGAGCTCAATAAGCAAAAAAATGGCTTAATTCTATTTACTTTTGGTATTACAGTTTTAAATTTATTCATAATTTATGTTTTTTTTTATTCTTTTTTACAGCATCTTTACACTATTTTTACAGTATTATATAAAACCAATTTCTGAATCTGTTGAATCTGTTGATTTTATTAAGTGGTAAACTGAAATATTTGCTTGTTGGTAACGTCCATTCGCACATCTTATTTCGAAGAAATTGAATACAAGGAAAATGGGTCTATCTATCCCTGAAGACCAATCCATCACTGGTTTCTTCAAGAATGTCTCATTTTTATGGATTTGAAAAATGCTCGATATTGTTAAAATTGTTCTGTAAACCAACGGCACAATGTATTAAACAGAAGTTGCAATAATTTGTTGTACTTAATGTTTTACAATTTATTCATAATTTATGTTTTTTTAATCTAAAAAAGAATCTCCGTCCAGTGGTCCGCCATAGGCCGGACGGTTCTGGAGGGGATTCAAAGTTAGACAGATGGTTTCTCACAAACACCTCCTCCAGCACTTTCATCCCTCATCAAACTATTAATTCATCTGTGCGGATGAGTACATTCACATGGCTCCATCCGGATGAATATTAATGACATTTTTGATAAGTCCCTACATTGGCTTTCTCAGTAACTCGTTACATGGTTGGAGCTGATTAAAATTAATCATTTACATAATTAACATATGGTTCTGGCATTGGCTTTAATGTGCTGATTTTCCTTTTACTTTTTGTGTGAAGTCAGTGGAATTGAGACCATGGCAATTGTTTGAAGTGAAAATGGCAAACTCTACTGAGGACGCCACTTATTAGCCCAAGGCCATTTTAAAAAGGTCTTCGAACATGCAATGAATACAACGAAAAATTACAAACAAAAGACTTTTTTGTGGACCTCAGTGACGCGGAGGCTCCTTGGAGTAAAGCTCTTCAATATGAATGAGGATTGCTATTCATTGCCGTCTCCGTTGTTGTTGTTGTTGTTGTTGACAGTAATTGCTAGGCGAGCTTGTTCAGAAGTTGGTTTGAGAGTTCGCTAGCTGTAATCATCTCCAAAGCCATGTGGATATGCTTTTTTCACTGCTCTGTGGGATGCGTTAAGTGCCCTTTCATTGCTGACTACTAGCAACAGCGGATTATTGTTTGCGGATCGGTTTGTGGAACGATACCTCACACGGATCTCAACACAATTAAGAGTTTGTCGTCCCAAGCGTTTACTTTACAGTAGCATTCATAAAAGCTGAAGCGTGACACTCTGAAGAGTCCTCTGCAGAGTCTGGCAAACATTTGCACAATGAAGGCAAAGGCAAACTTTTCTCACTTGTGGAGTAATTGGGGAGCACTTCACACCCGAGTCGGAGACAGTGACAGCACTTCACACTGCTGCTGGGATTTCTCACGGCAGCTTTCAGAGATCCCTCCCCTGCCGAAACTATCCGAAATACCTTCAAGGAAACCCAAAGCATCAATGACACACAGCTTTCTCTGGACATCCTGTGTGCTCCTCTGTAGCATTAGTCAGCTGATTTAATAGACTGGGCCAAATGCAACTGACAACTTGCTTTCTGGTTCAGAAGTCTTTAGTTTAAGTACAGATCTCTTACTTTTCCATTGGATTTTATTGTTGCTACAGAGGGGGTTCCTTATGAGATTCATTTTGTGGCACCTCAAGACGTTCATGTTGGTTCTGGTCCAATGTAAATTGACGATCTGTAGAATAGGTACTTTGGAAACATTTTCTCAATAAAATTTTCCAGATAAAATTGGCAAAGATGCCACAAAAACATTGCATACATACAAAGCTGGAAATGTACTTTCTTACATAAGTATCTGTACATGTATTGGTTAATCCCAATCAATATGAATTTAGTGTTGCCTTGCCTCCAACTTCCTTTACATAACTTTTACTGAAACTGAATTGATGGTGCTGCCAATCTTTGGCTAGATTTGTCTGAAGTTTCGTGCGACAACATGTCTCGATTGAAAACCATGGGGGCCAACGGGACATCACACATCTGACCAAACGAGTGGTGCCAACGCTTCTTGCAATAACCAGTGAAAGCTGGCTTTTTTGATGATAACGCTCTTCCCACATTTTCATAGTGATTTAATAGCAACAGGAAAGAAGCAGTGCACCACAAATCGGCTCTTTTCTCCCGGATCAGCAACCAACATCCACTCAACATCTATGATTTTCTCTATGTGTTCTTAGATTTCTTCTCTGTCATCATCTCCTTCTTTCATGTTTTTCCGTGTGGCTCAGAGTGCATTTGTTGTACCACAAATGCCATCTACAGACAGGGAGCGTCATTGCACCATTTCCCCCTGTGTGTGTAGAAGCCTGTGTGTGTCAGGCTGGTGAAGCAACAACCTCAAAAACAGTAAAAGATGGTCAGTACAAGACGGTCCATTTTGAAATCTATCTTCACAAAAAGCAAGTAGCAGAAAATTTCTCCAGAGAAAAGCTGGGGTACTTCACATATTCACATATTTACTTTGCAGCTTTGTGCAAATGCGGATTAATTTATTTTAATCTATATGCATTTTGAGCAAAATTCATGCACATTTTTGCAAACCCCTGGTCAGAATGCTCCAATTGGATTTCCAGCTTCTTACAATAGTCGCCATGGTTGCAGAACTTCTTTAAGTGTCTGTGCCCAAGTTACTTCAACCCAAAAAAAAAGTATATGATAAGTATGTGTTTTTTGTGGTATATGGCCAAGGATACAGTTCTTCAACAAATGTAGCTCTCATGTCCAACAGCCACCGATGGCTCAGCCTCTCTAAGCAGCTGAGGCAGTGTGTGTTGAGGAACACTGAAACCAACACAGGGACACCCTAGTCGGGAAAACAGAAGATCAATGCCATATAAACCAAAGCAGATTTGTTAAAAGATAACGAATGCAAAACATTTCAAGATTGTGGGGAAAAACCAGAATATCACATGGAATGAAGACATGAAACCGCTAACTACTCTTAGAAAAGACCAGGAACAGGATATCGATAGCCTACCTCTATAGGTTCATGGCAGTCTTTTTCTGGTATAAAAGGTCGAATACCACTTACCGAATGGCTCGCATTGAAGCATTTTTCTCAATGGCAGGACACTGTCTCTCCCGGAGCAGAGGTGCGACTTTAACTGTGTTCTGTTGAATATGCAGCACAGCATTCCAGCTAGAGATTCTGAAAATGAATTCCTGTACCAGAGCCAAAGCATCTACAGTTTTCAGCATCTCTTTTTCTTTGACATGGTTTATTGCTTTTCAGAACGTAATGATTAAAAACAAATGCAGGCTACGGTTTCTGTATTCCTGGTGCATTACGCAATTCTACTTCAAAAGCGCTCTAATGAGAACATATTGACCTTTTTTTTAGCTCTCAATAAAAGTAGGCAAGCTAAAAGCACATATTTAGAATTGGGCACAGTACGGATAAAAGAATTGGCACAGAAATGTCATTTTCACCCGTTCACGCTTCACTAGAGGACCAGCATCTTCCCATGCAGAATAAATGCTTTGCCAGTTAAAGTAGTTTATTCTTGGATCTTTTGTTTTGAGTGATCGAGAATGCTCACAATGGATTAGCCTTGTTTGGAGCTGTTTTCTGGGGCAAGTCGCATATCTCCCTATGCACTGTATTTCACAGAAAGTTTGATGAGAGACGGGAGGGGAGAAAGGAAGTAGGAGGGAGTTGGTGGCAGATGAATACAGAGCCTTACACAGGAAGTCTTCCAGCATGAGTGGGTCGCTAATCCACAATTCAGGTGGCAGTGATTGTGAATTATTGTTGGTCAAATTATGTATGCGGTAGTTCTAATCCTAACACTGATAATCCTACTTTAAAAATGAAATCTTGGTTTGTTTCAAGTTTTTTTTACTGTAGTGCTCCCTGCCAACAGAACGTCCCTTCAGTTCTAGATGGATCACTTTGATTTTTAGTGACTTGTAGTTCTCTAGTTGAGTGTTTGCTGGTTTTACAAATACAGTGGTACCCCAAGATACGAATGCTTCAAATTTTTTGCTTCAAGATCCGAAGAAAATTTGAGATACTAACATTTACCAGCTGTTTTGCTGTATTTTCCTCTTGACGTCACGCTCCTATCTCCCTGTGCAAAAAATGTCTGATACACTTCAACAACACAGCTAAACATTATGTATAGATTACCAATAATGTACTATAACAAATGTTAGAGTCAAGGTGTCGTAAAAGAAAAAACGTTTATAACGCGGAAAGTGCTGTTCTGTAGCGCAAGTTAGAGAAACTCTGTGACACGTTCTCAGAAGCGCTCTCTCCATCCCTTCTCACAAGCTGGGTATTCTCTCCGCTTGTGCTTGAAACCGTGTTGGTGTCAGTAATTCGTGAAATATTTTGAGAATGTCAACTTTCATACAGAGTGCTGTAATGTCTTCCGCCACCTGTTCCACCTCCTCCGACACATCACCTCACTCTCAAGCTAAGGTTTCACATTTGTGAACATATTACATATTTTGCGTGTGTTTTCTTATCATTTATTACATTAACAATGTGTAGATTTAAGGATTGAACAAAAGTTACTTGATTTTTCTCTGGTTTTCCATTTTTTCATCTACTTCTACTGTTGTTACTGAGAGCTGTTGCACAGATTTAGCGTTTTACATGTAAAACTTGCTTCGAGATACGAATTGTTCGACTTTCAAAGGTTACGGGGTATCTCGGAGTACCACTGTACAGAAAAAGTTTGAGTTTGATCATATTTTAAATCAAGAGGTTGTTGTTTGGCTTTTTTTTATCCTTATTCATTTAAATGTAGCGCTAGTTCAGGATTCCTTTTGGCGTTTTCTATTTTAATTTTAACATTTTTTTTTAAACCGTGCTTTTTTTGTGCATGAAAAAGGTATTCAACTTTTTAAAAAGTTAACAAATTTCTAAATCAAGCATCTAAAACTCTTCATTCAAACGGAACTGCTTAAACAGCCAAACAATTAACTCCTAGCATTTCTGAGATTTTAATATTCTATAACAGGGGAGATGCAGTTACACACACAGGGAGACAGACTAAACTAGACACTAGAAAACTCTGGTAAAGACAAAAGTCCAGCAACAGGTTACAAATAATGAGCAAGATAGGAAAGCTAATAATAAACAGGTGATGGAATAAACACTTGCGCTCGGGCCTATGGTTTCCTGCATTCTAATTTTTCAGTTGAAAATAATAAATGTTAATACTTTCTGTGCCTATTTACAATATGTAACTTACTTTCTAAAACATAAATTATTCTAATTTGTATTCTTTGTTTCGAGGGTTGTGTGGTGGAGCAACAACAAATAGCCCTCTATCTAGTTTGTAGTTGGATGGGATTTGGAAAAATGGAATTATGCTCACATATAAAAGTTAGGGTACATATACCATCAGCAGGAAACTCCCTCACTAGATATTTAAAATCATTTGGGAAATAAAACACTTCTGACATTGTTTCTGAAAGTAAATATACACATTCCCCATACTCATTGTTGAGTTCAGCATACAAAAATCTCAGATGTACATTTTTAATTGAGTAAACATTTGTTTGTTGCCAGGATGATTGATTGTTCTTGATACTCTCCCTGTTTAATATGCTTACAAATTAGGCGTGTAAACAGATGTTTGCTTGCCTTACACCTTGCCATAGTTCAGCCGCAAAATTACCATTTGTTTATCCAACCTTGATTAGGGCGGCTATGCTTGCTCTTTCCTGATTTCCTCAAATTGCTTGAGGGAGCACACTTAAATATTGGCTAATATGAGATAATTTAATAACACCGTAGAGCTGTTCAAAAAGCTAATTACCAGGCTACTAGTCAGTAGTTAGGGATGGAAACATGTCCAGCATTTGTAAGTTGCTCTAATTTGCTGCATTCATTTGGACTCTTTCACACTCTGCTTCATTAATCGTTTAGAACTGGTCGCAGCATGTCATAGATCGGTCTCAAAAATGTAGCCTCTGATGAAACACTATTTGAGTCATAGGAATGCTTTTCAATGTATTTGTTGCTCACGCAATCCGTGTAAAAGTAAAAAATGTTAAGTGAGAAAAAAAATTAAATGTTTTCTAAGAAAAAAAATATTCAATTTTCAAACTGTGATAGACCGTAGTGAGTCTCTAATCAGATCAAATTGGATTTACCAGATTTATTTAACAAAGAATCATTATTTTCCCCCCAATTGCCATAAATTCAGAAGAATCACTGATGTGCAGGTTAATCAAGTCAAATAATGTACCTAATCAAGTACCTAATCAATAAGTTTCTGATCCACAAATCAATGAATAGAGATACACAAAAATCAATCAGATTCACAAATAAATAAATATATCTTCTCCTTCTACTTCTTTTTCTCCTTCTCCGCCTACCACCGGGTGAGCCAATCACATAGCAACAGACTGACCAATCCCAGTAGTTCTTTCCACCTGTGGCGGGAAGAGGCTCGAAGCAGTTTTGTGTTAAATGAACATCACTCACCTGTCTTAACTGTTGATCCACCATTTTCAAGCCCAGCGTTTGTCTCATCTGCTTGGAGCCACTTTCCGCCCCTAAGCATGATTGTACTCCTAGACACTGAAGATGTATTTACTGACAGTGCATCGCCATGATAGTCATGTGAGCAAAAAGTGCGCGGTGGTTAGTGTTTTGAGGAAAAAAGACAAGATCAAGCAAATCTCAAAGACGCAGTTAATATCAAGTTTTGCAAAAAAAATAAAATAAAATAAAAAAATCTTTGAAACGGCAAACTTAAAGCTTTCTTTGGCAATTAACTCATTATTTTTATTGTTTTCATCACATTTCGGAACCAAAATCTTCATATGTGCTTTTTTAGCCCTTTAATTGTTGTTTTTATGTTCAATTACAAAGTTATTAAAAATATTAAAGACGTTTTCAGCTGATTATATAATTGCAGAAATACTTCACAATGAATAATTCACAACATTAGAAATTATGCAGTAATTTATACAATAAATATTACACACAATTTTGATAATCCAGAATGCAAATGAATATTAAATATGTTTATATTTGGCAAAATCGATTGACAAACCGCTATTAGAAGGAATCTTCATTGACTTAGTTTTGAATCTGAAATACTTTTATTTTGATACCTTGGTCATACAGTGATGTTATACGTGATATTCAATCTAAAACAAGTTTAGTCCATTCAACATAAACCGATATGGTCAGAATCCCCCAAACCCCAGAATAATTTGTTTTTTGGCCGCAACCATTTTAAAGAACATTCCCATGTGAAGCACGTGTCACTCAATGACTATTCAGCTTACAGTCCGCACTCCAGATGTCTAGAAAGCATGCACACTTTCATATGTACACAGATGGGCCCTTGCCTTTGCTTCCTTTTGTCACATCAATCTAACACGATCTGTCCTCTGGGTCATGTCAATCTCATGTTTTCACCCATATCAAAGGAATAGAGGGGTTAGCTGTAGGGCCGAGCACCTCAGGATGAGCACCACATTCTGCAGAGACACGCTCCAGCTGCTGGGTCTCATTGGGCTTTTTGCCTGGCCTGTTGAAGGGCTTCTGCTCAGGAGAGAGGAGATGACTGCACACCCCCCTGGTCCCAGGTGCAAGATAGACGAGAAGGAGGGGGAAGAGACGAGAGTGTGTCTCACTCCCTCTATCTGGTGCACTAGCCTTCAGGTCTTTAGATCAACCCATATCATCCTCTCTGTTTGACTTGAAGGTTTCATTCCCTCCACCCCCCTCTCTCATGTACTGGGAGTGCAGGCTTGTATCTGTGAGTAGCCCTGCTCCTGCTGGGGCCTGGTGTAATTGTCCTGACAGGGTTATGGGAAATTGCACCATGTCAAGCAAAGCCGGTACACACACTGACATCTACTGTGTTGCTGACCAGAAATTTATTTTCTTGCACGCCACGCTTCGGCACATTTTAAGTGCATCAATGTATCTGAAATGGTTGTACATTTTTGTTCTAAATTGTTGTAGTTTTGCATTATTGTATTTGTAATAAGTATCTATATATTTATGTATTTTTTTGCCTAAGAGTTTATTTGAAAATGGGTGGGTGGGGTGGGGGGGGGGGGTTCAAAACACCATAAATACATAA